>BQKN01059108.1:59573-76102 GCA_022839385.1 Asparagus kiusianus | reverse complement strand
ATATTATATATATACATATTATGTATATATACATATATAATACATATAAAAATTTAAAAAAGTTACTATTCTGGGCCGGGCCCGGGCCCGGGCCGGGCGTCGTCGAGGCGGCCAGGACCCGGGTCTGGCCCGGGTTTCCGGGCCAACCCAGGGCCCGACCCGGCCGGCTGGCTTTTTGGACACCCCTAAGTTTATGGATTAAAGAATAATAGTCTTCAGGCTAGGCTAGATAGTGTTACATAGACTCGGTCTTATGGTGACTAAATCAACGTTCGTTTCTCTGTTGAGAGAAACGTGGGAGCATAGAATGGGTTTGTTGAGAGAAATTCTCTTAGGAGCAGTTATGAGGGGGTAGAGATAATAGGTTTTGGCTCCTATAAAAAGAGGTTTAATCTCCTTGAGAAAACATTAACAAAGAATCAAATCAAACCCTAACCTGTTACCGGAGCCCCCCTCAAAGAAATCCTCAAAAATTCGTAGCTTCTTCTCTACAACTAAACACTGGTATTAGGGCACACACACACACACACACACTCTCTCTCTCTCTCTCTCTCCCCCCTCCCCCCCTCTCTCTCCATTTTTCTAGTTCTTGAAGAAGAAGCGCTCTCTGTGAAGAAGAAGAAAAGGAAGCATTCATAATCCAGCGGTCATAGCCATGTCTCAAAGTTAATAGCCGGCCAGTCATAGCCTAAATCCAGCCTCTTGTTTCCTAGCCTACTGTTTTTTTATAGCCTAGTCTAGCCTATTGATAGCTTATTTCTCAAGACGTTTTCTCATTTTTAAATTTCTACATCTACCCTACTGTTCATCCAGCCTAGCTTGTTCATAGCCTTTTAGGCCTAGTAGTTCAGTACTTGGCATCCACCCTATTATATCATAGCCTGGTTGTTTCATAACCTAGTTTCAACTTACCGTTTACTAGCGGCTTGCTTGATCAGTGGTGTATGCTGTTTTCACACTCCGAGTGAAGGCCTGTTTCACCTATCCAAGTGGAGGGCACCGCGCAAAGGTGGTTTCACACAGATCATCTCCACAAGTCAGGTTCATTTTAATTTTAATTTATTTTTTATCTAATTTATTTTGTTTTAATTTAGTATAATTGTTAATATATCAACCTTATACATATTTTAAAATTGAATTTAGTTTTAGTTTTTTACCGAATGGCTAGTAAACTCGTTCTATCAGAACTAGAGAAAATTGACAAATTTAATGGTAGTAATTATGATATGTGGCATAGAAAAATATGATATGCTCTTATTCATGATAACATTAATGATGTAATCAAAACCACTGCTCCAACCCTTACTGATAGATCAATACCTGAAAAAAGAAAGGGTTTGAACAGTGGAAGTCGAAAGATAAAAATGCAAAAAGTCTTATGTTCTTGTTCATGGAAGATAATTTCATCAAAGTTTTTAAAACTTATAAGATTTCCATGGACATGTGAGATGCAATAAAAGAAAAATATGATACTGCCTCTGAAGTTAACATCTAACTACTCTTGCATAAGTATAATTCTTATCGTATGCAAGAGGAAGACAATGTCGTAGAGCATATAAATAAAACGATTGCCATGGCTAAGGAACAGAAGCGAGCTCCAAGATGAGGGAGTTGCTAGGCACTATCCTGCCAAATGAGATGTAGCCCCTTTCCTCTAAAGTTTGAGGTACCGACGCTAAAAAAACATTTTACGGCACGGGATCACTGAATCTACATATCTATCATTTCAAGTCATAGATTAGGAATGTGATATCAAACGATGCCATGCTGGTTCGATTTTTCATCGGCACCCTCAAGGGAGTTGCCTTTGAATGGTTCAGGAAACTGCCTGCTAGATATATTCAAAAGTGGGTGGACCTAGAGAGACTCTTCCTGTCAAGATTCTTTGAAGAGGATACAGAAGTCTTCATCCATACCCTTCTCCCCACTAAGAAGAAGAAGAGGAAGCCCGTCAAAGCCTTTGTCAAGTGGTTCTGAAACATGGCTTTTCGATGTTCGTCAGGTATGACACAGTCCATCTTAGTGGAGACTTATCGACACAACTTACAGATCGACCTTCTAGCACAAATAAGGGTCACAGAATGCCGTTCCTGGAGACAACTAACATCTCAAGGTGAACAGGCTCAAAAAGTTATTGCCAGAATTAAAGCTGAAGAACAAAGTGAGCAGGATCAACCTGAGCAATAGGACCAAGCTCAATCTTCCCAATCGGAAGGGGAAGATACTACGGCCACTGATACCAATCCTCTTCAATAGGATGACGGTTCCACCGAACTATCAAGTTAACATTATACCTCTGATAGTCTATTTCCCCCCAAATTCCCCCATCAATCCTCTTTAGCAAGATGACGGGTTCGCCAAAACTATCACGTTAATAATATGCCTCCGATAGTCAAACTCATCAGATAGTGGTCCACTAGGCAATGTGTCATGTCTACCCCTTTTTCCCCCTGTACTTGTTCAAGACTGGGGGTTGGTTTATTTGTAGTCCACTGGATTATAAGTAATAATTTTTTTGAGTTGTCATGATACCTCTGTCAACTGCAAAATTCCTCCCCCGCTAAGTCTTAATCAAGATTGGGGGTTAGTTTACTTGGAATCTACTAGATTAAGAGTAATGAATCTTTTCCATCGTCGAATTAACATTACACTTCCGACGATTTACATCCCTACGGAGTACGAATTCAGCTTGCATCACTCCTAATTTATCACTTTAATAATACACATCTGACAATTAATTTATCAATCCTTGTCAACAGGATGATAGATCCTCAAAATTGCTCAAATCACAATCTTCCCCAGCAAGACGCTAAGTCTTCAAAATCTTTTTCAAATCACAAGTATAAATTCCTATCATGTTAATATCACATCTCTGACAATCAACTTATCGACTCTCTCCAATAGTGCGATAAGTTCTCAAAGTTGCTCCGATCGTAACGAATTCCTATCATGTTAGTCAACTTATTGACTCTCTCCAATAGAGCGATAAGTCCTCAAAGTTGCTCCGATCGTAACAAATTCTATCACGTTAATATCACACCTTTGACAACCAATCCTTTCGTCACGTTAATATCACACCTCCGATAATCCACTTATCAATCCTCTTTAATAGGATGATAAATCCTCAAAGTTGCTCCGATCGTAATAAATTTCTATCACGTTAATATCACACCTCTAATAGTCAACTTATTGACTCTCTTCAATAGAGCGATAGGTCCACAATGTCGTCACGTTAATAAAACACCTCTGACAATCAACTTATCGACTCTCTCGTCACGTTAATAAAACACATCTGACAATTAACTTATCGATTCTCTACAATAGAACGATAGGTCCATATTCTTGTCATGTTAACAGAACATCTCTAATGACCAAATCAACTTATCGACTTTCTTCAATAGAGTGATAGGTCCACAAACCTATCAAGTAAAGACCACACCTCTGATGACCAAATTAACTTATCGACTCTCTTCAATAGAGCGATAGGCTCATAAAATACTATTAGGTTAACATCACACCTCTAACAGGCGAACCCCCCAATGAACTTGTTAATCCTTTTTCAACAAGAATAGCAAGTTTTCATTATAAAATCCTCAATGGATTAAAGATTTTTTGGAATTATCCTAGTGATAATAAAGAAAATTTTTGAATTTCGCTCTAAGTGAAAATTCATGTCAAGTTAATACTACACCTCTAGCACTTCTAACTTTCTTTCAGTGTTTCAAGTGAAAACATAACACAGAAAGAAACAGTAGTCGATAAAGGCTTTTCAAATCTGTTGATGGCTAAGGGTTTGCCAAAAATCTTATGAATGTTTGCGGGCCCATTAGCTGAGTAAATGTGAGTCGTGACGTGACGTTTGAGAGCTTCTGCTCATGAGTAGTTTGTACCGTCGCTACAGTTATCTTTGAAGCTCATCCTCACACAGGTCCTAGATGGCAAATCCCTTCAACTAAGATGCTTTCGAAGTGGGTGTAGAGAACAACTCCTTTACGATAAGGAATCAACTGCTCCAAGATCAGAGTTGAGATTCAAAGTATATCGAAAATTGGTCCCTGTCAACCGCGAACTTTCGAAAACTTTGGAGGGGGTTATGTAGGCTGACTAAAAAAATACTACAAATAGCTTATCTCCATCAAACACCGATGATGGAAGTTATAATCTGACAGCTTCCAAAGGCTATAATTGGAAGACTTTCACGTAAATCGATGAAGGTTACAATCTGAAGACCTTCACAACAACCGATGAAAGCTCTAATTCAACAGCCTTCACAATCAACATCGAAAGTTATAATCTGATGACTCTTATATTTTTAGAGAGCCAAGACGAAGGTTACAAGTTTACGATCTTTGCAACGCTCTAGCAAAAGAGACTACAAATTAACGGTCTCTTCAAATCAAAATGCAGATATCTCTCAAACCATAAGGAATTTGGTGAAACGGATAGGAGAAAACCTAACCCTATGTAGTAGGTTTGGTTGGCTCCGTCTCGTCGAGATAGTTAATATTTATATATAATTTGTCCAATTCCGACTTATGGTTTGAAAGTTATGACCTGTTCTTCGCAATAAGTTATGTTCTGAAGTCCGTCCACAAAACTGGACTTCGCTTGAACATGGGACTTAGCCTGAAGCTCGCCAAGCTCACCTGAGGCTCATCTCTATGTTCTAGAGTCAAAACAGAGGGCACATACCCACGTTCCGGATTCAAAACGCAGGGCTCTTGCCCGCGTTCCAGGTTCAAAACGCAGAGGTCATTCCCGCGTTCTAGATTCAAAACACAGAGGTCATGCCCGCATTCTAGATTCAAAACACAGAGGTCATGCTCGTGTTCCAGAGTCAAAACGCATGGCTCATGCCCGCATTCCAGATTCAAAATGCAGAGTTCGTGGTCGTGTTCCAGACTCAAAATGCATGGCTCACTTTTACGTTCCCAGTTCAAAAAGCAGTACGACCACTACGTTTCAGCCTAAACATAGTCCTCAACTCTATGTTCCAAGTCCAGAACGCGTAGTTCATTATCAAAATTCCCAGACTATCGTTTGACTCGTTCAAAGTACGAAATGAACGGTTTAAAACCGTTTTCCCTATGATTTGGGGAGCGGTTTAAGGGACAGTTGCACCCGATTAATGGGGCAATTAAGCCCCCATTAAGGAGCGGATTAAGGGCAGTTACACCCCTTAATTCCCTATAAATACTAGAAACTCAATTGAGTTCAGGGATCAGCTTTTTGCATCAAAAAGATCACAAAAGAAGAGATCGGTAATCTCTTGAGCAGATCATCTTAGAGTGTCCTTTAGCAACAAAGGTCTTGGAGCTTAGTGCTTGGCCTATTAACCGATTTTTGGTTCAAAAGATAACTCTTTTCACAGAGTTCTAACTCATCCTGAGTTCATAAACTCGTTAAGAGTTCTTTTTTATACATGCCACGCAAGTTAATTGTTCCAGTGAAGTGAGACGTTCAGATCGTCAATGGAGAGCAAACTCGACGTGAGCATTTGAGTGAGGCACTCCATCGCTACCGTGAAGAATCCAGAATTAAACAAAGGGTAAGATCTCTGCCGATCCTTCTCTCTTTTGTAATCAAAAATTCAAATTGTAATCAGTTAGAGATTAAGAGAGTTGTAAACATTCTTTTTCTAAGCAGTTAGAAGAAATAAATCAAATTCAATTCTTTCATTTTCTTCTTTCAATTTTCCCACCAAATAAAAGATGGTGACTCTGCTCGAGATAAGCTTCTCTTACGAAGAAGTGGTGGCTTAATCTGATGTCAACCTTACTGGAACAACCGTCAAAACTCTCGTCATAGAGTTTGACCAAGCTAAGTACGAGGAAGCCCTTTCCTCTTGATCGCATAGTCCTAAGGCTAGACGCAATGTCCTCAAGATCTCCAAAGAGATCAAAGCCCCAACTGTTGCTACAGGATCAAAGGAGGCCCTTCCTTTTGATCAAGATTACTCGAACAGCCCCTCCTTTGAAGGAGTGGGCTTAGCCTCGGCCAAACTCGTTCAACAAGTTGAAAATCCCACGCCCACGTTGACACGACATATGACGGGTCATAAAAGGCCTGTGGCGGAGGAAAATCCAACCAACGCCGATGATATGGCTGCCAAGGCCTTGAAACAGGCCAAAAAGAACGCCGCTCAATGGAGGAGAAGATCCATACGGCGAGCGCACCTACGAAATAGCCGATCTCTTGACCAACGCGAAGGTCGCGTTTGTGAGCCTCTGCTTGAGCGCTGCGCTTCTGCTTCAGAATGCACACTTCGTGGTGACGAGCCTAAATATGAGCCTCGCGTGATATAACTTAAACGCGACCCTCAGTGGTGCATTGTTCATTCAAAACGCTGCCCTTAGGGAAGCATTTTTAAAGCTAAACGCAACTCTCACAAGTGCGTTTCCAAACCAGAATGTAGGTCTTCAGACCACGTTGATCATCACGAACACAGTACTCAGGAATGCGTTTTCAAAAGTAAACGCACACCTCAGAGATACGTTTCAACATCAAAACGTGACCCCCAAGGGCACGTTTCATCAACCAAACGCACACCTCAGAAGTGCGTTCAACCACAACGTGACCCTCTAGGGCGCATTTCACCTCAGAAATGCAGGCCTCGACCTAGCGTTCACAAAACCAAATGTGACCCCCGCATTTCTTCTCCACAATGCGACGTGGTCCGTCAAGTTCAGAAAGATCGATATGGATTTAAGATTCATGTTTGTCAAGAACCAGTCCCTCCTACTAACGGGCAGGGGGTTCCATCTCAATCCTCACACTCTGTGAGAGATTCATCCCAAGTCTCCAACTTGTGGGAATTTCTGTCGAGAGGAAGACCTGCGCAAAGTGAGAGATTCATCCTAAGTCTCCAACTTGCGAGAATTTCTGTCGGGAGGAAGACCTGCGCAACAAGTTGCTTGTTCATGCTAATGCAAACGAATGACTTCTACAGTCCTCTCGGGATGTCAATGCTGCTCAAATGTGGCCAAACCGATAGTATTCAGCCGACAAATGAACGCTACCTTGCCAAACCAGTGCAAGCGACAACATCATTACAAGAAGAAGTCTTCAGAGACCGAGTATCCTGGAGTCACTATCAATGTGGTCGGTAGAGGGAAGTCATCAGTCCCTAGTTCTGATAATTCAGAGACGGGTCATTCTCTAAGTGTTAGAGAAATCGCTAACGAGTTTGAAGGAATCTATCAACGCACTCGGACGCGAATAGGAGCCATTCCCCTTGTCAACTATCGGAGGTTGGTTAGAGGAACTAATTTCGATGATGAACATTCAGCCATTGCAGAGTCTCGATCATTAGGTTCTTTCGTTAGACATGAGAGCTTCGCCCACATAGTAGAAAATTCTGAAGATCTCTCAAAAAGAGTTGATGAGCAGGAGGCCATGCTCAAATCATAACAGGAGACCCTCAATGAACTCCGGATCCTGATGACTCAATATGTCGTGGACAGAGCCAAATCTCTGAAGACAAATCCGCCGCCAAGGCAAGAATCTTCCTGAAGAGGAAGAACGTCTTCATCCTGACCTCACACAAGCAAACGGAAGGCGAAAATGGTTGATGGAGTTGCTTCTGACCAAAAAGCCCACAACCTGGAATCTTCCTCTGATGAAGGAAGAGAGACTGAGAACGAGCAGAATCTCCAGGCTGCCAAAATGGAAGAATTGGAAGTCTGCCTCAATGTTATTGCTAACAGAAGTGAGTGTTTGGTGGAAAATTTATAGTAAAAAGAAAAATTGAAAGAAATATATTTGATTTGTATTTTCTCAATCTCAATTACAATTTGAATTCCGATTACAAAAGAGAGGAGAATGATCTGGATTCTCCCCTTTGTTTAATTCTGGGTTCTTCACGGTAGCGATGAGATGCCTCCCTCGAATGCTCGTGTCGAGTTTGTTTCTTGTTGACGATCCGAAAGTCTCAATTCACTGGAACAACTGACTTGTATGGTCGAAGTGATCAAGAACTCTTCACGAGTGTTATAACTCAGAACGAGTGACAAACTCTGGTAAAAAAAAAAGTTGTTTGAACCGAAATAATTCGGTTGATACGCCAAGTATCAAATATCTAGAAATCTTCGATTGTTGAAGATTATTGCCTCCAGATTCTCTCCTCTCCAGAATCTAACCTTCAAAACCCGATCCCCAACTCTGTTGAGTTTGTTGATATTTATAGGGGTATTAGGGGTGTAACTGCCTCCATAATCCGCGCCTATATGAGTGTTTAGTCACCCCATTAATCGGGTATAACGACCCACTTAAACCACTTCCCCGATCGTGGGTGAACAACGGTTTTCTCGAAACCGTATGGATCGTGTTTGAACGAGTCAACATCTTGACTTGCGTTCTAGGTATGATCCTGCGTCTAAACGCAGTATCTGGAGTCGTCTTTGCAATGGATGTAGAGCCGCGTTTACAGTGATATGAACTGCGTTTGCAGTGGTATGATCTGCGTTTGTAGTGATATGGAGCTACAGATGTAGTGATTGCGTTGACTTTGGAAATTGCTTGTGTTTCAACTGCAGGGGTGAATTCTGCATCTTGGTTTGAAGAAATCATTACCTTGTAATCTCTTCTTGATCCATAGGAGAATTCTCTGATTGCAGAGTCGAACCTTTATTAACAAGAAAGTTATCTGATTGTAATCTTCCTAGTCAAAACCGTCGGTCGAAGTCTGATAGAGGTCAACTATCTATTATTATTTTTAGACAGCCTACAGAACCCCCTCCAAAGTTTTTGAAAGTTTGCGGTTGACTGGGACGAATTTTAAGAATACTTTGGATCCCAAGATATTGTTTCTAGATTTTCACTCTATCTAATTTGAAGATGTCACGGACTTGGTTGTCGGAACGTAGTGATTCGACTTCCTTAAACCAAATAAGGCAACTTTTGTGACTTGATGACAAAGAACTTAATCAAACAAGCTAAAGCCCAAGTCATTGCTGATGAACCAAACAATAATGATGATGACAACGAATTTGTCTGGGTCCTTAAGATAGTCCACTCGATCTACGATGAGATGCATTCAGTTGTCCAGAAAATTCTTGTAGGAATTAATGAATATGTGAGGCGCAGCTGCAAGAGTTAGGTAAGAGAGAGCCAAGGACAGCGAAGGAACCATAGAAACACCAGCTGCAAACTTGTCAATGAGGTCATCCTCTAACCTGAAGACAAATCCGTTGTCATAGACAGACAGAACCACAAGCCTGCATGAGAAAGGCTTTATCTCAAGTTTGGCCAAGAGGGCATCCTCTGAGGAACCCACTTTATCTCCTTTCTTAATCAGCTCAACTGGGGTGATGATTTTAATAGTATCATTATTACTCTTTGTTGGGATGTTAAGCCATTCAAAAAAGGATGGGTTGTGCGAATGACTAAGTTCGTGCACCAAAACGCATGGCTAAATCATGCGTTTGACCGTCTGAATGCGAGGATGCGTTTAGAAGTTGAGATCCCTGATTTGAAAAAGCAAAAATCGCGTTTTGGGTGGGATTTTCGCCTAAAATCCCGCACTAATTTGACAACTATAGCTGTATATAAATGGACCACTGAGGTCAAATTAAAAAGTCATTCGACTTTTCTCTTTCTTGCTCTTCTATCGACCACTTAACATGGTTCCTGTTCATCTTCTCCGGCACTTTAACGAAGGAAAAATTCGTTCCTAAACCCTTCATCAACAATTCTATATTTTCTTTGCCACGATTAGAATGGCTCCTAAGAAGAGAGTGGCCTCCAAATTGAAGATCGCCTACACTCAGGGTCCTCCATCGGCTAAAACCTCCGGAGATGTTCCGGCCACTGCATCACCGCCTCAGATTTCCTCCATTAATGGTAATCATGAATTGTTTTGACAGACTCCTTATCCTTAATCTTTGATGCATTCTGCCATTAAAACATAGAGATTATTCTTAGTGTTTTTGATTTAGAACGCATTGTTAACTCCATCGTTCACGATATTTCAATGTAGGTTCAGACCCTGCGTTTCAGATTTTGAATGCGAGTCAAAACCTTGCATTTATCGTCCTGGATGCGGGCATCGGTCCTGCGTTTAGGAATTTGGACGCGGGTCTGGGCCTTGCGTTTAAAATTATGGACGTGGGTCTGGGCCTTGCGTTTAAAATTTTTGAATGCGGATCTGGACATTGCGTTTAAAATTTGGGACGCGGATCTGGACCTTGCATTCTTATGTTAGACTCCTTTGTTCAACTGACTGATTTTCTTTTCCATTTGTAGTGTGCTACTCTAATGAGCCTCTTTCTTTCAACCACTACTTCAGTCATACGGGAGGTGCGGAGAAAAATACAATCTTCAGCTTTCACTTAGAGTATCCATTATCCCAGGACACCCACAAAGAGCGGGCGAAACTTATCACTCAAGCTTTCCCTAAGACTCTCAGGTTCTTGGTTACGGATGCTAAATTTGAAACCGCAGAACGTGAGATTTTAAAGAAACCATCCTTCCTTTTTGGGGATTCTGTTAAAAAAGACCCCAAGCGGATGTCTGAAGGAAACTACAATTGGTTGAGGGCCATCAACAACCGTCGCCTTTTCCTTCCCAACTTAGAGCGAATGTGGCCGATTTCTTATTATCAGTGCGCTTCTATCCCATGGTTAATGAATTGGGAACTCGTTCAGGACCAAGGAGGGGTTGCTACCGGGCACATCACTCCTCGGGGCACTCATCCGACTGGTTTTAATCATTTTGTGGCCTTGAAGCCAGGTTTATTCAAAGAAGAACATCCTATCGGTGAGCCTGCTAAGCTAGCGGAGGTTTTCATTAGAAAATTTATCTCTGTCAAAGTAGAGTTCCCTATAGGCGTCAAAAAATGCTCATAGATATCCAAATACAACTCAAGAACAAGAAAATAACAGTGTGTATACAACAAATACACCAACAAGCAGCCCAAGGTGCCGCGTCTTAGGCGCGGCAGCCCAAGGTGCCGCGCCTTAGACACGGCAGCCCAAGGTGGCGCGCCTTAGGCGCGGCAGTCTATGATAGCGCGCATATTATAGGAGTGCCACAGCAGTTACCAAGCAGTTATACGATGATTTCTTGAAGTCCACGTAGCAGAATATCTGAAATAGAACGTGTGCTGATATGAAAAAGCAGTTAAACCACGAAAAAAGGTGGTTAAAGGTCGTGGGGGAACAGTTTCAAACACGAAGGAACGTGGTTATAACTGCCCCTTTAGCCGCGGCAGTCCACGTTGCCGCGCCAATAGCCGCGGCAGTGTTGGCTGTCGCGGCCAAGGAACAGTTACGTAGTCAGTTGTTTCGCCCCTATTTCCACTGTTATGCACTCTTACCCCTATAAATACCTCCCTAGACACGAAATAAAGGGAAAGAGAGAAGATTAGAGCAGAAAAGGCTTGAGCTTTTGGAAGAAGAGAGAGAATTTTCACCCTTCATAAACAGTGTTTGGTGATTCCTAGAGATCTAAGCTTAGACTTGATCTTTGAAAGAGTGAACATCTTACATCAATAAGGTATTCGCTTCAAATCCCTACTTCGATAAACGAAGGAATGATCTCTAAACAACCTTACGATCTGCGAATCGGTGGTCCACGAGCCAGAGCACTCCCGGCACAGGCAAAGTCCCACAAAAGCAGTAGTTGATAAACGACTTCTGTGTTATTTTCTCGAAAGTTGTAATTTTGTTTATTTTTTATTGTAACCATCTGTAAACGATCGAAGTTTAATAGAATCTACAATGGAAACTACTTTCACTGAAAACAAACTGGCGACCACAGTGGGAGCCAACGGTCTCGCTGCCGAGACCGTCGTGTCGCGGCTGATCAAGATCCCAGTTGAATCCACGGTCTAGTACGAGTTCGACCAGGCCAAATTTGAGGAATATCTTTCAGCATCCTCTTCAAGATCTCCTTTGTCTCACAAGTACAAGAGGATCTCACGATTGAAGAAGGCTTACACGCCAAAGAAGGCTAAAAGTGAAGACTCTCACCCAATTGTTGCCGAGGCCTCCCCTCGCAACATTATCCCGGCGACCCCTAAAGCTGAAAGCTCTGCTCATAATGATTCCCCCATAAATAAGGAGTCATTCAATCGAAGTTCGCCAGCTCTGACGAAGAGGGCTCGTCAGAGGCAATGCCAATGCCGCGCTCGTCAATTGGCTAAGGCCTTGGAACAAACCGATGGAGTTCGTTACTATGCGGACTTAGAATCGAGGAAACATCAAGTGGTTCAGTCGCCTCAACATCAAATCACTCACATCTCAGCAAAATTTACGTCGGAGGAATGGACTCTTGTCAAAAGGGCCCGTTCGACCCTCAAAGAACGCATACAAAAGCGTATGGCAAACACCGCTCGTGCCCGTGCTCTTTTACAACAAAGACGAGAAGGAAAGAAGAAAACAGTGTCTAAAGAAGCACCAAAGAATCACAAAGTATGGATCCCCAAATCCAAACTCGTACGAAAATTGGGTCTGCAGAACACAACCTTTGACCGCGGCAGTCTTCACTGCCGCAGCACTTCCTTCAACCGCGACAGCTCATACTATCGCGGCAGCTCCTTCAACCGCGACAGTCTCTGCTGCCGCGGCACACTGTTCGATCGCAACACCAATCACTGCCGCGGCCAAAAGAAGTTTCACAAGAGCACTCCTTCGACTACATCGACGTTTGTTCCGGGTCCGTCTACTGTGTTAACATCCGCTGTGTCACCAGTGAAACCCTGGGTCAGTCCTAACCTGTCGAAATCCAAAATTATAATGGCGGATGGCCTCGAAGATTGAGGCAAAGCTCCGGTCAAAGAATGCTTGGGTCCAGTGAATGAACCCCAAAATGATTCTTACACTGGGGGTCGTAAGTATCCTCCTATCAAGTCAAAACAACTCCAGGATGGGAAAACCCTAATTTCTACCTGTTTGAGAGTTCGTAATGAAACTCAGGAGCCCGTTAAGACTCTGCACTCGCAAGGGGATGGTTCTAAACATGCGACTCCTGACATGACCTTGGATCGTTCGAAGGCAACAATAAATTGTCCTGAGAATGCCAACAAGGCTTTACACCCTAAGAAGAAAACATGTTTGTCAAAAGACATCGTTATACCTGGGGGGTCATACCAACAGACGATAGGATTTTTCGGCAATCATACCGATGAATCGTACTATCAAGCTGGAGGTGTGAATAAATTTCAAAAGAGAATTGTCCGAGAAATGAGCTCTCATTGTTCCTGTGCGCGACTCATTAGAGCAGTACTATCAGAATGTGGCTACTCCAAACGAGGAGTCATCTCGCAAAGAGCCTCAATACTTCCGAAACTTTTCACTGAAATGTCGAAGTCCAAGCCGAGACATTTCCGCAAGAGAAGATCAGCTGTCCAAGATGATGAATTTCCTGAAGTCACCATCAACATGGCTGATAAAAGAAAATCTAAGCGGCATTCAAGTGAATCAAATCCTGACTTTTCCCCGGAAGGAAAAGTTAATCCAAGAATTGCTCAACGGATGTCTCGACTCTAGTTAAGAGCCATCAGATGTAGGGATTACAAGAAAATGCATGAAGGAATGTCCTCAGAGGATGAACTTTCAGACACTTGTTCTGCGATTGCTTCAGATGATACAATATCTAGCACGGGGCAAGCCAAAGAAGTGTTCACAATCACTCCTGATCAATTTGCTCAAATGCTTCAAGAAGCTCTAGCCAAGCAACGTGAAGAAATTAGAACTGAAATGAAAGTGGAGATGGAGTTGGCTATCCAACAAATGAGAGAATTGCTATCTCAACGACCTCAACCTTCTAAGTCCAGTCAGCGAGCTGAACCCAGCCGCCACACTCAGAATGTTATAGATGACAGCGATCCAGAAGTGGATGAAGTCATTATGGCTGATACACCTCCCAATGACAATAACACTGGGGGTGGTTCAACGGATACTCCCAACAATAATATTGAGGGTGGTTTTTCACCACTTAATAACACTGGGGGTGGCCCAATTATTTTCACTCAACATCACTCAAAGAGAGATGAAGATGAGGATAAGAAAATGTAAGACCTTGAAAACAAAGTCAATGCTTTGATGTCCGCTCAAGAAGTAAAGAAGATGGGTATTCCGTGTCTCTATCCAAGAGAATGGGATTCAATACCGTACCCGGCAAAATTCAATCTGATTAACTTCACACCATTTGACGGGAAGGGCTCGCCTACTCAGCACTTGATTTATTTCAAGTCTCATTTGGGCATGATATCCGGAAACGAGGCTTTAATGGTCTGGTCATTCATTGGCACCCTTCGTGGTCTTGCCTTCGATTGGTATCGACGTCTCAAGCCAGGGAGCATCAATTGCTGGAATGACATAGAAAGTTTGTTCCTCAGCAATTTCTTCGATGATGACACCGAAGTGTCAATCGGAACCCTTCTGGATGAGAAGCAAAAAGACGGAGAGTCAGTTGACAATTTTGTCAAGCGCTTCCGTAACAAGGCAATGAATTGCAGAGATCCTATTACAGAGGAGTTCATCCTGTAAACATGCCACAATAATCTCTCTATCAATGTCCTGAAAGCCCTGGGGGTCGTACCATCCAAAACTTGGAAAGAATTAAAACTACATGGCGAACAAGCTGAACACTTTCTTAAAAGAAAGAAAATTAAGAGAAATCAACCGACGATATCTACAACCGTTGTGAATGCGACTCTCGATCCGAAATTCCAAAAGGAATATTCTTTCGAAGATGATGAAGCTCCAGCCATCTTGAGATACCTCCTTGCCAACGACAAGATCGAGCTACCGCCTATTAAAGATCAAGAGGGTGGTAAGATGATTATAGATCCAAACTACTGTGCGTACCACAGACGGGTTCTTCATCCCACCAAGATTTGCTTTGGACTCAAAAACAAGATCCAAGCCTTAATTGACTCCGGCGTCATAACGGCAAAACAAGCCAAATGAGGACGCAGAATTACACGAGTATAAACTGTTTCCCCTTACTCCATTGGGTACACGAGTATAAACTGTTTACCTAAACTCCAAAGAGTATACGAGTATAAACTGCTTCTCCATGTAACTCCAAAAGGTACACGAGTATAAACTGTTTCCCGAACCTCTGACCGATATAAGAGGTTAAAAATTGCTTCCAAATATGATTAGACTCAGGTTCACCTGAAAGCTGGGGGTGGATATGAGATTATCATGGCTGAATACGAAGATAGGAACCAGGACCTGATTCTATATCAAGAACAGTAACGTTGCTCACAAACGAAAAATTCCTAAAAAAGTACTATCCCTAGTACATTCGGGGTAACCTATTTAACGGGAAGTTTCTGGAGAATACTATATATGGTATTCTTAAGGATAACCCGAAACTAATCGATTGTTCAAGGTGAAAACCAATCATCTGAATAATCCACTCTTAATCATGACAAAAAATGATTAAGAACCTCCCGTTATGGCTATTTAATCATGTCCAAAATGATTAAAACCCTCTCACTGTGATTTTAAGAGTACTCTTTCATTGAGATGAGATTCAATGACTTCATCAAGTCGGTCTTCCCTCACAAAACTCTGAAATCATTCATCTGCTGCTTAGTTGGTTTCAACCGTCGGGATCAATTTTGCCAACTCCCATTGTGACTTTCCAAACACTTTATTGTTGAGATGAGATTCAATGACCTCATTGGGTCAGTCTTTCCTCACGAAACTCCTATGGTCTAATTGCGAAGTGACTGATAATTCACAATCCTCCACCATAAAATTCCTCACTGATCAAATTAACTGGGGAGGGTCTACCAAAATACTTTATGGTTAAATCCACATGAACTCCCGCTGTGTCCAAGCCTTTAACACTCCCACTGTTGAGCTCTGACACAACACCCAAAATTTCAATCCATGACAATTGGCAAATCTCCTTTCATCACTGGTTACCAAAAACATCTTCTAAGTGATTTGTACAAATCTACATTTCTACTGTTATTTGTACCTCAAAAACCTCCTTTTGTTTGGTCAAACCTTTAAACAGTTAGGACCAAAGCCAAAATATCTTCTCGATTCCTTCTATGAACGAGAAGTCCACAAATCGAGCGATCAAACCTTCCTACAGTTAGGATCATCTCGAATTCCCATTTGATCAAACCTTTAAATAGTTAGGACCAAAACCAAAATTCCCTCTCGATTCCTTCCATGAACGAGAGGTCCACAAATTAAATGATCAAACCTTTAAACAGTTAGGATCATATCAAATTCCTCACTTGGTCAAACCTTCCTACAGTTACCACCAAAGCCAAAATCTCCTCTCGATTCTTTTCATGAACGAGAGGTCTACAAATTTAACGATCAAACCTTAAACAGTTAGGATAGTCTCGAAATCCCATTTGGTCAAACCTTTAAACAGTTAGGATCGTATCAAATCACATTTGGTTAAACCTTTAAATAGTTAGGACCAAAGCCAAAATCTTCTCTCGATTCCTTCCATGAACGAGAGGTCCACAAATTGAACGATCAAACCTTTAAACAGTTAGGATCATCTCAAATCCCCATTTTGGTCAAACCTTTAAACAGTCAGGACCAAAA
>BQKN01059108.1:24869-42250 GCA_022839385.1 Asparagus kiusianus | reverse complement strand
TTACGATCGGAGCAACTTTGAGGACCTATCGCTCTATTGACGAGAGTAGATAAGTTAGGAGTGTTACGATCGGAGCAACTTTGAGGACATATCGCTCAATTGACGAGAGTCAATAAGTTAAAAGTGTTACGATCGGAGCAACTTTCAGGACCTATCGCTCTATTGACGAGAGTCGATAAGTTAGGAGTGTTGCGATCGGAGTAACTTTAAGGACCTATCGCTCTATTGACAAGAGTCGATAAGTTAGGAGTGTTGCGACCGGAGCAA
Organism: Asparagus kiusianus; assembly: GCA_022839385.1. Taxonomy (NCBI): domain Eukaryota; kingdom Viridiplantae; phylum Streptophyta; class Magnoliopsida; order Asparagales; family Asparagaceae; genus Asparagus; species Asparagus kiusianus. Next base: position 41,983 of record BQKN01059108.1, on the reverse strand, counting down.
CTTTGAGGACCTATCGCTCTATTAACGAGAGTCGATAAGTTAGAAGTGTTGTGATCTGAGCAACTTTAAGGACCTATTGCTCTATTGACGAGAGTCGATAAGTTAATTCCGACAAAAGAATTATTATTATGTGACGGAGTGATACAAGGAGAATTCAAATTCTGTGACAATGAAAGTCATCATAAGTATGATGCTATCTTGCCAAACTAAAAAAGATTTGTCGAGTGATTTGGTTTTAGGAGGGCGCACTATGTGGCTGTAGAGATTCAGTACCATATTTTGAGAATGCAGGAACACAGCTGCCCCCTGCGTTTAAGGTCTTTGAACTGAGCTGTGTATGTCTAGAACAGCGTTATGTATTTGAACGCATCTCCATATCATTACGTCTGGCTTCGCCTATATGCCTTTTAAATGCAAGGTTTTGTCCCGTGTCTTATCAGAAGTCTAAACGACTATAATGATAACGAAGAGAGCACACTTGGCGGGAGTCTCAGAACTTCATATCGTCCACATTGATTATCTATAAATAGACCTGATTAGTCTTGTCAAGAGCCTCAAATGCTTAAACTTCCTTCTTGAACTCGGAAACGAGTTTCTTCTCGTTAATTCCAAGACTCCTCGACTATTTCGCCTCATCCCTAGCCATGGTTTTCAAGAAGGTCTGCTTGTGGAAGGACGGAGGGGCTGGACACGAAATGTCGCCGTTGAGGGATGCTCCTGGGTCGACCTCTGGGTCGCTGGCGACGCCACCCCCACCAACGTCCAGTCTTCAAGGTAAGTAAAGTTGATCCGCTCCTAGCATTCTTTTAATAAGTCTTCCTAGAATCTCTTAGATGGATTCTGGTTGATGATGACGAATACGATTCGTCTCTTCAATCTTGAACGTAGAAAGAAACTTCTGCGTCCTTTGACGAAAACTCTTTGTCTTCTTAATTTCGAACGTAGAAAGAAGTTCTTGTGTTTATTGACGAAACGAAGGGTCAATCCCTTAATCTTGAGCGTAGGAAGAAGTTTCTGCGTTCATTGACGAAATTAAGGGTTGATCCCTTAATCTTGAGCGCAGGAAGAAGCTTCTACGTTCATTGACGAAACGAAGGGTTAATCCCCTCGTTTCGACATACTGGTTTGATCTTGCTGCGTTTGACGCAGAATTAAACCTTATCGTCCTGAAAGTTTATAACACAATTTTAATTCATTGCGTTCATAATGATTCAACGCAGGTCTAGATCCCTTTCGTTCAAGTTAATCTTGACGCATGTCTGTAACACTACGCTTGAATTCATCTATTTTATTGACTTTTCTTTTATTTGTTTTGTTGCAAGGTGGGGCTTCTGCTTCTGAGCCCCTCATATCCCATGATTCGGGCTACGCCCCTCTCATTCCACCCATCTCCGTGATCCTCCCAAACGAGGGTTTCGAGCGGGTGACTGATGAGGTTTCTTATCTGTCGCCCAACTGCACTCTCTTCCTCCTTAGACACCTGGAGAACCATGTGAAGCAAGCTTTCTCCATCGTGATGCATGGCTGGAGCTCCTTCCTTGAGTTTCAAGCTTCTATCGAGGAGAGCTTGAATGATCTGGTTGAGGTCAACCTCTACCCTGCTTGGCGTTGTGCAGAGAAGATCCACCGCTTCTCAAGTGCCGCTCGTTTCCTCGAGGGGCTGAAGCAGACAGACCTGAGGCCTAAGATACGATGGGTCATCAGTAATGCCAGGTTGAAAGAGAGGGTTGCTGTCAGAGCCCGAGCTTTTGATATCTCGGAGAAGAAGGCTATCATCTGGAGCGTGCAGAAGCAGCGTCGTCAAGCCAGGGCCAGACTCGTTGCAGGGGAGCTAACCCAAGAAGAGTTCAACCTTGGGGATGCTACCCTCAAGGCGAGGGTCCAAGCAGAAAAGGAGGCCATCCAAGTGCTGCAACAAGAAGCTTCTGCTGCTGCCGCGGCTTCTGATGTCCAACTTCGCAAGAAGGTTGAAGAAGAGGTGCTGGCGAAGCACGAAAAAGTTGTATCTGAAACAGAAGCTTATCTTTTAAGCTTCTCTTTATTTTAAGCCCCAGCAACTCTTATTTTGGTCTTCGTTTTGTAATAACTTTACATTAAACACTTATTATCTACATGAACTGCTGTTGCTTATCTTTTCCTTGCATTTTCTGTGTTTTTTCTAAAATGCTGTGGTCTCTTTGTGATGCTGCGATCATAACTTTGGGTTAGGAATTTTCTTCATTGTTGTAAGAACAATTTCTGAAAATTACCCCTTTGCGTTTGAATGATTTGAACGCAGGCCTATATCCTTTTAGCAGTCAAAGACGCAGGGTTTGGTATTGCGTCTAAACAGGCTTGAACACAACTCTGAGACTTAAACTGCAGTTATAGAACTTTCGTTTAGGAAGACTTGACGCATTCTAATTTGTTAGGGATCCTCTTTGCTGTCGTTAGAGTAATCTCTGGAAGTTTTATTGTTATAGTTGAAATTCTGTGTTTGAATGAACTCAACGTGGGTCTTTCCCTCTTATAAAAACCAAAAGCGCAGGGTCGGACCTTGCTTTTAAGAGACTTGAAACGCAGTTATAGGACTTGTATTCGGGGAGGCTAGACGCTTCTTCTTCCAACCTTGGGTGTGCATCCTAAGTTGTTAAGACTTTTCTACTGAATCAAATCAATCTGACAATTTTCTGATAGATTTTGAGAAATTTTCTTTATTATAACAGTTCGCAACAACTTCAATCGTCAGAGGTGTAATGTTAACTTGACAATATATACAGTAGGAGAAATAAATTACTACTCCTTGTCCAAACGAACTCCTAGTAGGCAACCCCCAGCTTGGCTTACTTGGGGGAGGGGAAGAGACTTTGGAATCTACGGTAATATTTCTTAAGAAATTTCCCATTAATTGGCATCATGAGCCTATCGCCTTTTTTATCGATGAGACGGTAGGCTCCATTGGAATAGATTGTTTCTATCACAAAAGGTCCTTCCTATTTGGGATTGAACTTCCCTTTGGTTTTGTGGGTCATTACCATGGGTCGTCTGTTGGCCAGAACCCAATCGCTTTTCTTGAAAGTTCGTTCTTTGACCTTTTTGTTATAAGCTTTAGAGATGTGGACTTGATACAATTCGATCTGCTGTTGGGGTTGAAGTTGTTTTTCATCTAAGGCTTCAAGTTCCTGAAGACGCAGTTGATGTTTCTCTTCCTCTGTCATTCCGATCGCGATGGTGACTCTTAGGAAAGGGATCTGAATTTCTAACGGTAACACAACTTCGCAAGCGTATACCAAAGAGAATGGCGTAGCTTTCGTAGGGGTCCTTACTGTAGTGCGGTAGGCCTACAAACATTCGCTGAGTCTTTCATCCCAATCGTGTCGGCTCTTAGAAACAAATTTTTTGAGAAGCTTCACAATGGTTTTGTTAAAAGCTTCTACAAGACCATTTGCTGACGGATAATATGCCGTAGATATGACACTTTGGATTCTAAACTTATCGCAAAATCTCTAAAACCCAAAGCTAACAAATTGTGTCCTGTTGTCGTGAATTATTCGTCTCAGGGCCCCAAAACGGTAGATTACGTGATGTTTGATGAATTTAATCATATTCGAGGTCTTGACTTCCTTTAGTAGGATTGCCTCCACCCATTTAGAGAAGTAATCAGTTACGACCAAAATAAACCGGTGTAGATTCCACAACATCCATACTCCACATCTCAAATGGCCAAGACGTAGTTGTGGGGTGTAGATTCCCTAGTGCTTGATGGATGAAGTCACCGTGAATCTGACATGCATGACAACGTTTAGTATAGTCAACTGCGTCTGAAAATATTTTTGGCCAATAATAGCCAATTCGTTAGAGGCGATCTCCTAGTTTAGCTCCGGGTTGATGAGCACCGCATATCCCGTCGTGGGCCTCCTTGAGGTCCTCCTTTGCTTCTTTTCGAGAAAGGCATCTAAGCAAAACTCTATCGTGTGATTTACGATACAATGTTTGGGAAACCGTGTCGTAATAGAATCGGAGGGCTTTTCGTTTGATAGCCGATGCTTCCTTAGGATCATCAGGCAAAATTTCGTACATGATGTAGTCAATATACAAGAATTGCTAATCCTTAGATTCAAACTCCATGGAGGTTATGCAGACTTCTCCTGTTACTGTCTTGTCGAGACTTTCTTCTATAGAAAGCTTGGAACAGTATAGCTCGTGTCCTATGACTGGAATCATTGTTTCAGCCCCTGGTGACAGTGCTAATGAAGTTGCTAACGAGGCTAAAGCGTCTGCATAAGCATTCTGAGCTCTTGGAATGTATTCATAAAGAAACCTTTAAACTTTTTCACTTGCTTTAGAACTGCGAAGTAGTACGGGATTAGATCCTCATGACGCACTTCGTATTCTCCTCGGACTTGATTTACGATGAGTTGAGAATCACCGTAAGCCTCGAGATGCCGAATATTAAGCTCTCCAGCAAATTGCATTCCTAATAGCAGAGCGTTATACTCGGCTATATTGTTGGTGCATGGCTCGATCAGGGAAAATCCCCTTGGGATCACATGACCGTTTGGAGATATGAATACTACTCCTACTCCCGCTGTAATTGCCCTATGAGGATTTGCTCTGGATGCACCTTCGAAGAATAATCTCCACACTTGTGTAGTTTCTTGAGTGACACAGGTTTCAGCGACTTCGTCGGGTAATTCATCATACAACCTAGATGTTCCTGGCACCGGTTGATCGGCTAAGAAGTCTGCTAACGCTTGACCCTTGACTACTTATTGGGGTATAAATTGCATGTCATATTCTGACAAGAGGATGGCCCACCTTGCGAGCCGGCAATTTAGGGACGATGGTTTCGTCATCAGAACTTTCAAAGGGTTTATCTTGGAAATGACATGAATTGTTTGTCCTACCAGGTAATGTTGCATCTTTTGGACCTGCAAATACTAAGGCGAAACATTCTTTTTTGACTGGATTATACCTATGTTTGGCTCCCATCATGGTCCTGCTTAAGTAGTAGATAGCTTGCTCTTGGCCTTGATCGTTATTCTGAGCTAATAAAACTCCAAGAGAATGGTCCATGGCTCTTACGTATAACAGGAACGGTTTTTCCGATACTGGGGCCACGAGAACCGGCGGTTGAGTGAGATATCTTTTAATCTCATCAAATGCTCTTTGGCAATCCCCATCCCAGACAAAGGATACTCCTTCTTCATGAGCTTAGAGAAAGGTTGGAAGCGTCCTGAAAGATTTGATATGAATCTCCGGATGTATGCCAATCTTTCTTGCAAACCCCTGAGTTCTTTAAGATTCTTCGGGGGTGACATGTCTTGGATAGCACAAATTTTCTCTGAATCAAGAGAAATTCCTTTAGACGTGACAATGAATCCCAAGAATTTTCTACTTGATACGCCAAGGAACGATTTGGTCGAATTCATCTTCAGCTGATGTGCTCGCATGATATCGAACATTGTCTTCAGGTCTGTAAGATGGTCACCTTTATGTTAACTTTTCGCCGCTATATCATCGATGTAGCATTCAATCTTCTTACGCAGATGCTAATGGAAGATGGTGTTCATTGCACGTTGATAAGTTACACCTGTATTTTTAAAGCCGAAGAGCATCACTATGTAGCAATACACCCCCAATGGTGTTCTGAACATTGTATGCTTTTCGTCTTCAAGATATATTTTGATTTGATTGTACCCAAAGAATTCGTCCATGAAAGACATCCTTTCATATCCGCAGGTATTGTCAATCATGACATCCATGATGGGAAGAGGAAACTCATCTTTTGGATAGGCTGCGTTAAGGTCATGAAAGTCGATGCATATCCGGACCATACCGTTCTTTTTGGGAACTGGGACAATGTTGGCTACCCAATCCGGGTGTTGTTCCTCTCTAAAGAAACTCGAGTCTATAAGCTTTTTAACTTCTGACTCGATTGCTTTCATGATCTCTGGACGAAACCGGCGTTGTTGTTGTTTGATGGGTTTTGCATCCGGGTCGATGTTGAGACGATGTGCGGCTACTTTTGGGTCAAGGCCAGGCATGTCTTCATAATTCCAAGTGAAGACATCTATATACTCTCGGATGAGAGATAGAAGGTCCTATTTTTCGGATGATGATAGGCTTTCACTTATGAAGATAGGCTTAGGGTCTGTTTCATCTCACATATTGACCTGGATCACTTTGTCTTCAGTAGGTGGTTCGCGCTGCTCAAAGCGCATATCCCATAAGATGTTAAGACGTCACCCCCTGCGTCTTCACATGGATGATTAGTTGAAACCATGTTCACGGTCGAACTTTTAAAGAAGGGTCCAAAGCTGATATCAGATTCCCATGATGAAGTTTCGGACGAATGATCCTAACATAGATGGTGCCGGTTTCATTTTCTGAAAGGGAGGGAGTCGTGATATAGCCTATGCCTTTTCCGGTTTTTTTATAATAATTCGGAGGTTTTTATTCGGGAGTTAGAGACATCCGAATTGGTGTTCGTCTTGTTAGACCCTAGAGGGGGGGTGATTAGGGTCTTATGCTAATCTAATCTGATTATATGCCAATTAAAATTAATTAACAAATTATCCTAGCAAGTATGAAATACAATAATATATGTGAGTTAGGATAAGAAATATGAACAAGGGATATATCCTAGCAATGAGATATACTATGAGATATATGTAAGGATATATAACTAACACAAGATGATATATCCTACCAAAGAGATATACAATATGATATATACAAGGATATGAAAACTAAGGGTGATATAAACATAAACAAGATAAACAAGGTAGTGGACAATATGAACAATAGATAATGGCAACAAGAATGATATGAACAATAAGCACAAGTGAGACACCAAGACAATCACAAACATACAAAGATGATCACGGAGTTCGGACCTTCCGTCCTACGTCTCCGTTTCCCACTCTCGGGGAGAATCTATCATAACCGGGTTTTCTACGCTCACCCGAATAACGTATACAACTCACAATTTCTCTCACGGAGTTCGGTCCCCACGACCTACGTCTCCGCTCCTCACCTCGAGGAGATCTCCACTACACACTCTCACAATGTGGCTACACTCTACCCTCACAATACAGTTTTCTAGTTCACCGAAAACTTCACAACACTCACAATGTAACAACAAATGATTTGTTCTCTAATACAAGGTGAGAACTCAATTAAGCACAACCCAATGTTACAATCTCTCACAACCCTAATATACTATGTATACAAATACAATAAGCTCAAGTGGGTGTGTGTAACAATGAGATAAAATAAATCAAAACTAAACTCAATTTAATTCTAGCTTAATAACAATGATAATCAAATATATAAAAAGAGCTAGAAATAGAGTTTAGAAAACTTCTCAAATAGATCAAGAGATTGAAGGAGGAAAGGTTGGATGCCCAAGCACCAATAGAACTCCTAAAGGTCTTGTGAAGATGATTTCACAAACTCAAACACTCTGTAGACGGTAAAAATTACCGCGGCGGATTAAGCGAACGAATTCGCCCGTAGAACCGGAAAACCCTCTCTTAGGCGGGTTCGCTGGCACGCGAACCCCCACATTCGCCGCACCCGCCTAATCGCATGGATTCGCCAGCAAGGAGAATCCGCCTTCACTAACCAAGTCCGCCCTCATGTGCCGAAGCCACTTGCAGGAAGCCACGTCTGCCTATGTAAGCCGAAGGACGGGTTTCCAGGGACAAGCCTTCCCTGCCTCCTACGATGCCAGAGAAAGGTGTCCCCGGTCCGGCAGGCGGCCACTCGCGGCTCGAGCGAGCGAGACAGGCACCGGGCCGGCCTGCATGCCCATAAATGCGGGTCACCTCACCTATCAAAAGGAGGAGCCGAAGTCATCAGCGCGCCGCAAGCTACTTGGGGCTAGCTCAGACACAAGATGTCCATTCTCCCACCCCTATTCAGACATAGGGAGATGGGAGGAGGCACAACACCCCAGGACCGCCGGAGGGTCACTCGGTACCTCGCCACACAAGTGAGCGGACAGTTCCCAGAGCCGTCGGCGTCCACATAAATGCAGCTTACCTCACTCCAAGCAAGAGGTGAGAGCCATCGGCGCTCAAAGGACTGGCTAGACCCACTTGAGTGTCTGGCAGCCGCTATCACGAGTACAAGGAGGGACTCTCCCACTCCTACACGACGTGATACAACACGTCGTCCCACCAACAACAGCTTGTTGTACAAAGGGACAGTCGGATGTCTTAGAACAGTGTATGGTCATATCCCATAATTCAAGGGGGGAGTCAAACTACCTCCTTCCCATTTAAGGGCTTCTTTCAGCAACCTTGGAGAGGATCGAAAAATATCGAAACCAAAGAGATCGAGACCAAGAATCAAAAATCGGCCAATAGATCAAGAGCTTGATCGATCAACCAAGAGAGGAAGAAGCTTTTTGCATACCCCTGCATTACAGCGCCATCTTCTAGCTCCGGGCTCCGATCGCCGGCGAGCCAGAAGGGACGAACTCCTTCACCTCGAGCTTCTACTGAGTACTAAAGCTCTCCAACGACCTCGGTCGAACCGTCCAAGGGAAGCAGACTCGGCAAGAGCACCGAGCGAAGCATCCTGTAGCTACCTTAAAATCCCCACGATTAAACAAAGAGGGCCTTCCCTCTGCTTCTGTTGTAATTCAGATTGATTTAGTTTGTAATAAGCTTTCTTATCAATACAAACGAAATCCCCCATTCCCGGGAAAATCAGAAATTTACACCTACAGAAGATGGCGACCACAGTGGGAGAAGCTGTTTCTTCAAACGAAATGGTGGTATCTCAGTTCGACGAGGTTGTTGTCGGGATGACAGTGGAGTCCCTAGAGATCGAGTTCGACCAGGCCAAGTACGAAGAATACTTGTCTTCCTCCTCTTCTGGCGGCGAAGCGTCCCGCAAACGCCACAGAGCCATGCACAGGAGCCGACCTCAGACGGCCAAAGCTCCCACGCACAAAGACTCTACCCAAGTCTCCACGGGGAAATCCATCCCGAACACTCTCAAGGCCAAGTCCCAAAACGAGAGTGGGGAGGAAAGGACTACTAAGTGGGTCGCCAAACGACCCTCGATAGCACCCGTCCCGGAAGAGACGCTGGTTCGTTCCGGCACAAGCTACCCTACTGCTGCCCATGCAAGTTCTCCCCCTGCTGGGAGAACTAGCCAACAGCAACGGCAGACGCCTGTCGGGCAGAAGGCCCAAACCTTCGCTTCACACGACGGCCTGAACCATCATACAGGCCTGAGGAGCGAGAGAAGAGAGGGCAACTCGCCCAACATCGAGAGGCCCTCCAAATCAGGAGCGCCGACCAAGACGAATGGGAACCCGCTCAGGTGGACTTTGCTTTTCAGGTCACATCCCTGATGTGAATAAACCATCCCAAGCGGGCGGGCCTATCAAGATAGGCGAATCCTCGAAGGCTGGCGAGCCTCACCGTAATCTCTCGGCGGATAGGCGCAGAGGCAAGGAAGTAGGTGACGCTTCACGAACTCACACGTTCAAACGAAGGGATGAAACTCGCCTACACGCGGGAGTTCGCCCCGACGCGAAGACTCACTCGTCAAGGCGAGATCGCCTAACTCCGACACCCTAACATTCCACCCGGTGTACACCAGAGAGCACATCCAAAAATCTCTCGTGTACTCATCCAAGCGAGCCCTCTAATGCTGGGGGTTGTCACCAACCGCCCGCAGGGGATCTCCGAGAATACCTAACTCGCAAGCGCACTATACATGAGGCAAACCCTCAGTGCCACTGCGAAAGACTCATTCACACGGTACTCGCCGACTGCCAATGCTTAGGAACGACGAAACCTTCAGTGTTTGAGAGACTTTCTCAACGAACTGCACGACGGAGGACTTCCCGTCAAAAGCGTCGTCACTAAAAGAGACACGCTACTGACGATCTGGAGCTCCCCTCCGCCACGATCAACATGGTAGGCAAGGGTAAGGCGGTATTCTTCGATACCCCGAATTCGGATTCCATTCTGGGACCTAACCCTCGGCTCGCCCGACATAATCAAGACGGCATATACCGGCGAACCCGTAGTCGCAAGGGAGCGAGTATCGGGTTTGATTACTCTACCCTCGTCCCTCCTCATACGGCGAGGACGAAGTTCATTCGGCGACTGCCACGTCCCAAACCTCACATTCAGGACAAAGCACGTCGGTGGGGGTACACATGACCGACTTCGCCCCCGAACAGACGGTGGCTCAGAAGCTGGAGAAACAGCAGGCGACCATCAATTCTCTGCGAGAAATGATGGAACAACTTCTGAACAAGAAGAAGAAGAAAAAGAGGGCTCAACGCCCCTTACCCCGGCAAACGAGGGACGGAGAGTGGGTGCCACCCCACCGGCCGATGGCGGAAATGGAGGACAACGGTGATCGACAGTCTGATTACTCCTCCAAGACGTCGCTGGGAACGTCACATACTGGTGATGGCACCCGCGACAAGAGGTTCGACGAGTTCTAGGATCAACTCAATGCGCTGAAACTTCAGCAAAACATGAACAAGCTGGGGGTGATCCGCCCCTACCCCATCGAGTGGGACACGGTGCCATACCCAGCGAAGTTCAAACCGATCAGCCTGGTGCAGTTCGACGGCAAAGGCTCGCCCTCACAGCACATCTACTATTTCATGGCGCAGACCGGGTTCCTTACGGGGAATGACGCCATTCTTACGTGACTGTTCATCGGCACCTTAAAGGGGGTGGCTTTTGAATGGTTCCGTAAGCTGGAACCCGGCACGATCAAGGCGTGGGCTGATGTCGAGAAACTCTTTTTTGCCCGCTTCTTCGACGACGACACGAAAGTGTCGATGGCCACTCTCCTTGCCGAAAAACAACGGAAGTCGGAGTCGGTCAACGACTTCGTGAAAAGATTTTGAAACCGATCAGTTCACTGTCGGGACCAAGTCTCCGAGTCGACACTGATCGAGATGTGTCGCAACAACCTGGCAATCCACGTCCTGTCCAAAATAGGCGCGGTGGAAACCCGAACGTGGAAAGAGCTTGTGCGTCAAGGCGAACAGGTAGAAAACATGATCAAAAGGCTCGAGGCCGAGGAGCCGCAGCCTAAGAAGGGTGCCGCGGAGCCAACTGTGCCAAAGAATCCCCCTCGAACCAGAGGAAAGGAGATCATGGCAGTCGACTCCGCCCCAGCGTCAAAGACTGCTCCGAGACCGAAGCCTAGATAATTTGAACAACGCCCCCCGCGGCATTATGACTTCAAAGAGGACCAGGTGGTGGCAATGTTCGACACTCTGCTCAAGAGTGGTCGAATCAAACTGCCAGAGGCCACGAAGCCGAAGGAGGAGGACAAAACCGGCGACCCAACCTACTGTGCTTATCACCGGTTCCTTGGTCACCACACGACCAAATGCTACGTCCTCAAGGACAAACTCCAGGCCCTCTATGACGCGGGGGTCTTGAAGAAGGAGAAGGTCCAGAAGCAGGTGACCACAAACATGATCACCTTGAGCTTTGGGACAAATCTCCCCGAAGTCCAAGCTCCGGCAGGGGTAGTTCCTATCCCCAAGGCAGTTCTGAAGATCACCAACGACGATCCTCACAACCGGCGGGAGAAAGGTTTAGTCCCTCAGACCCTGCCATCGGGGCAAGTAATGTGCGTACACCCAGACCTCCTCAACGATGAATAGTGGACTACAAAGTCTCCGAAGGAGGCCAAGACAAAACACTGCAACGTCATCTATGCCACCCCAGACACAAATAACATAGCAGTAGCCGCCTTGACCGATTCTGAGGAGGACGCCAACGTCTTCGCCATGAGGGCGGGAAGAGAATTCGCCAAAGAATATCCCGCGAGGGTAGAGAACGCGGCAAGACCTTCCGCGAGGCCAGCCACAACGACCCCTCCCAATCCAGATGCTCCCGGTTCAAGCTGCCAACCTTTCCGGTTTAACGTGCTCGCACAGCTAAAAATCATCCCTGCGCGAATCACCATGTACGACCTCCTCCGATTGTCCAGGTCTACCCGCGAAGCCCTGCAGGAGGCATTGGCGGACTCAGAGGCGTTCGTCACCCATTTCTCAAAGGAGGCGGAAGCAGAATGTACGACGTGTTGTCAAGTCTCCGAGAGGCGAGTCCCGTGCATCACTTTTACCCCTGAAGACATGCTCATCAAGAGCACGTCCCACGATCGACCACTGTATTTCACGGGATACGTCGGATCGGCAAAAGTGGATCGGATCCAAGTCGACCCGGGCTCCGCGTTAAGCATCGTACCTTTGAAATTAATCAAACACTTGGGGATACCACCAAAGCGTTTGTCCTCAACCACCACGACCATTTTTGGCTTTAACGCCACAGGGATGCGGCCGCTGGGCAAGATCCGCCTGAAATGTGCATAGGCGACATGAAGACGGAGGTGACCTGCTATGTCATCGATGCCGAGCCTTCCTACAACGTGCTCCTAGGGCGCCCATGGATCCATGGCAATCGGATAGTCCCATCCACACTGCACCAATATTTGAAGTACGTCGACGATTATGAACGTGTGAAGACTGTAGTGGCCGACAGGCAACCCTTCAAAGGCATCGAAAACTACTTCACCGACTCTCTGATGTATCAAGACTCCGTCGAACCGCCGGTTGAGGAGCCGGAAAGCGGCAACGAGGCGGACAACGAGCCTGAGTACGGCGACAATTTAATCCTAAACGATTTCGAGTCAATTGTAATTGGTTATGAGAGTCATCATGTAACCAACGCTATTCAGGCGGGAAAGATTGTCATCAATGAAAAGTCCAACTTTGCTTACGTATCGTCTTGTTCTACGTCTGAGGAGGATGAACCTAACGACCTATGGTCGGAACTCTACCGAGATCCTTCCCTGCACATGCCGGTATGCTCGCCGTACGCCGCGAGAGGGCCGCCGATTGACTCGTCGCGAGCCGTGCTTATTGTGCCAGCCCGAAATAGATATCGAAAGGACATTATTTTCGGTCGGATAGATCAGCCCCTGCGCACGCTCTGGGACGAGTCCGAAGACGAAGACCCAGCACCCCAGTTTTCACAATACAGTCGAATTGCGAGACGCATGATGAGTGACATGGGGTACGACCTCACTCGTCTGGAAGGCCTCAATTATGGCCGAGGATGCAAGACGGTCATCCGACCCGCCTACGTACCTAAGGGGAAACCCTCGAATTATTTCAACCGGACTAGGAGAGGCCTAGGCTACTCCTCCTCCTCGTCGGACTTATGTTTCCACGTCAACGAAGATTCCGATTACGCATGTTCAGGAGATCAGTCGTCAGTAACCTCAGCGTGGGACTCAGATGTCAGCGTGAGGGACCTATTCGATGGCCTCACAATCAACATGGCTACAATGGATCCCGCTGAGATGGCGACAGATGAACAACTACTACTCTATGATGAGACATGGGATCACCATGTTAACGCCCAGTGGAGAAGTCGCTTCGAGCAGCGGGAACCGCCCACCGAAGACGAAATCCTCCTAGTGAACATGGGCACTGACGAGAGTCCCAAACCCATATTCATCAGCGGCAGCCTACCTCCTCAAGAAAAGGAGGATCTCATTGCCCTCATACGGGAATACATCGACGTCTTCGCGTGGAATTATGAGGACATGCCTGGCTTGGATCCGCGGGTGGCCATGCACCGCCTCAACATCGGCTCGGACGCCAAACCAGTCAAGTAGCAGCAAAGGCGGTTTCGCCCCTAGATCATGGAGGCGATTGAGGCCGAGGTAAAGAAGCTCATTAAATCCGGCTTCATCAGAGAGGAACAACACCCTGACTGGGTGGCGAACATTGTTCCAGTGCTGAAGAAAAACGGAAAGATCCGCGTCTGCATCGACTTCAGGGACCTCAACACTGCGTGCCCTAAAGACGAATTCCCCCTGCCTATCACGGATGTCATTATTGACAACACGTGCGGATTCGAGAGGATGTCCTTCATGGACGGTTTCTCGGGGTACAACCAAATCAAAATGCACCCCGAGGACGAAAAACATACCTCATTCAGAACTCCCATGGGGGTGTATTGTTACACGGTCATGCCCTTTGGACTCAAGAATGCCGGCACAACCTATCAACGCGCCATGAGCACAATCTTTCGAGAGCACCTGCGAAAGACAGTGGAATGCTACGTGGACGATCTCGTCGTAAAGAGTCGCCACACTGGCGACCACCTTCAAGATTTGAGAACGACGTTTGAGCTCATGAGGGCTCACCAGCTCAAGATGAACCCCACGAAATCATTCTTAGGGATGACTAGTGGTAAATTCCTCGGTTTCGTCGTCACCACGAAGGGGATCCAAATCGACCCTGACAAGGTGCGAGCCATTCAAGAGCTTCGACCGCCCCGGAACCTCAAAGAATTAAGAGGTCTCCAGGGATGATTGGCCTATATCCGAAGATTCATCTTAAATCTTTCGGGCAAGTGTCAGCCGTTCTCTAAGCTTATAAAGAAAGGCACCTCCTTTGTGTGGGACGAACCTTGCCAGCAGGCCTTTGAGGACATCAAAGCTTACCTCTCAAACCCGCCTGTTCTCACCGCACCAGTTTCAGGGAGACCGTTTCTCATCTATATCCGCGCCATGGAGCATTCTCTCAGTGCTCTCTTGGCACAGAACGATGACGCTGGCCACGAGCAAGGCATCTACTATCTGAGCAGAACCCTACAAGGCGCCGAACAGCAGTACCTGATGGTCGAGAAAGAATGTTTGGCCTTGGTGTTCGCCATCCAAAAAATGCGACACTACCTGGTTGGCCAGACAATCCACGTCATCTCACGAATGAATCCCATTCGAGTCTTCATGACGCAACCTGCAGCCTTAAATTGGCGCTTAGCTAGGTGGGCACTTCTGCTCTCCCAGTACGACATTCACTTCATGCCACAAAAGTCGGTCAAAGGACAAGCCATATGCGATCTCATGGCCAGTCACCCACTGGGGTCAAAGACCGACTTGTTTGAAGACTTGCCAGACGAACCACTTGAAGTCAACGTAACTTCGTTACCGAATGTATGGCGGATGTTCTTCGACGGTGCGTCTCGCACAGCCCCGGATGGCTCTATTGTTGCTGGAGTGGGGGTAGTCATCACCTCCCCACACAACCACGTGCTGCCCCGCGCTTTCTCCTTGGCAGAGCCATGTACCAACAACGTGGCCGAATATAACGCCTTACTCGTTGGGCTTGAGTTGGCCAAAGAGCTAGGAATAAAGCATCTCGAAGCTTACAGCGATTCCCAGCTCATTGTCAAGCAGATGACCGGCGAATATGAGGTCAGGAACGAAGACCTGATCCCACTCCACAAGGCGGCTGTCCGGCTAGTGGAATCATTCGAGAATTTCCACATTGAGCATGTGCTACGTTCTAAGAACACACATGCGGATGCCTTGGCTTCCCTGGCGGCCAACTTGGCTCAACCATTCGGCAGTGGCGAGCCGGAAGCTCTTTCGGCTGAAAGACGCTCCAGAAGCAAACGCCACCCATCAAGTCTCGGATCAGCCCAGTGCTGAGGACTGGCGCCTCCCAATCATCGATTACGTCTTATACGGCGTATTGCCCGAAGATGCAAAGGAACGAGAGTCCGCCCGGAGGCGCGCTACGAGATTCTACTACGACTCGACCACCAAGACGTTGTATCGAAGGTCATACGACGGCTTGTTGCTTCGATGTCTCTCGAAAGCCGAAGCGCAAGAAGCTCTGCGCGAGGCCCACAACGGCATTGGCGGGGCTCACCAGCCCGGACCCAGACTTTGGGATCGCCTGCGGAGGACAGGTTACTTCTGGCCTGGGATGGTTCAAGACGCCGTTGCCTACGCAAAGCGCTGCCATGAGTGCCAAATCCACGCCAACTACATGCATCAGCCGCCCGAAGACCTACACCCAACAAAGGCTTCGTGGCCTTTCGAAGCATGGGGGATGGACATAGTCGGACCAATATCCCTACCATCGGCGAGAGGTCATCGCTTTATTCTCGGGATCACCGACTACTTCTCTAAATGGGCCGAAGCCGTCCCCTTGAGAGAAGTCAAGACTAACGACGTGATCAAGTTTCTTAAACACCATGTCATTTACCGATACGGCGTACCCCGACGTATCATTCATGACAATGGCACACAATTCGTTAGCCATGCATTCACCAGGTTCTGCGACAATCTCCGAATACAGAATCTCTCTTCCACGGCCTATAACCCATCAGCAAATGGCTTAGCCGAGGCCTTCAACAAAACGATCATCAAGATTTTGACCAAGTTGACCTCAACCAACAAACGCGACTGGAACGAGAAACTTGGCGAAAGCTTGTGGGCGTACCGCACAACGGTTCGCACACCGACTGGTCACACGCCCTATTCATTGGTATACGGCTGTGAGGCCGTATTACCATTAGAAATTCAGATCCCGTCCCTCCGCGTCGCCTTAGCAACGGGAATGACGGTGGAAGACAACCACCGCCAACGACTCGTCGAACTCGAAGCGTTGGACGACAAACGGCTAGAAGCTCAACAGCATATTGAGTTTTACCAAGCTCGAATGGCCAAGAACTTCGATAAGAAAGTCAAACGCCAAGCCTTCAAGGAGGGGGAGCTCGTACTCTCCGTTCGCCGACCGATGATCCTCACTTCCAAGAAGAATGGGAAATTCCTGTCCAAATGGGAAGGACCATTCGTAGTAGAGATAGTCTACTCGAACGGCGCTTATCGCCTTGTCAAGCCAAATGGCGATAAAATCATGATGCCCATCAACGGCAAGTATCTGAAGAAGTACTACCCATAGTTCTCCTTCATAAACTCCCATGGGTACATGAGTCTAAACTGGTCCCCAAAACCTCTAACTGATACACGAGGCTAAACTGTTCCTGCTCCATCCCCTCTGGCGAAAGCCTCAGGCGGGATCCAATTCGCCTATCTTCTCCAATGGGAGGGCGGATCCACTAAGTTGTTCATATCACGCCGGACACAGCTCGATTCGCCAACCCTCCTCAATAGGATGGCGGATCCACCAAAGTCGCTCACGTCATAACAAAGACAAAATCCACTCGCCAATCCTCTTCCGAAGGATGGTGGGTCCTCAAAGTCGTTCCAATCACAACAGTCCCTGTCATGTTAACACTGAACCTCTGACAAAATCCACTCGC
>BQKN01059108.1:0-19210 GCA_022839385.1 Asparagus kiusianus | reverse complement strand
TTTGGAGGGGGTATCTGTAGGCGTATAAAATTGCCTATAGGTCCCACGATACAGCTCGACGATGCCGATTCAACAAGCGGACTATCGAGCGACGTATCCAAGCACGACCGTTATCTCGCTAACGCCGAAGCCAAACCTTACGCAACGGAGCAGGTTAACGAGGCAACGAAGCCAACAAATCGCACCCCAGCATTGGAACGCATCCACTCGCACGCGGAATCAAACCAACGTTTCGGGGAATCACCGAGTCATCTAAACAAGAGCGAACTCGGTGATATGACGATCGAATCAAGATCGGTTTCGGACTCGAACTCAGAAGTGGGTTTACTGCCAAATCAGGAATCGGATCAAAACGAATCGAATCCGAACAAGTCAACCACACAACCGAATCGGAACCCGAACGACGGAACCCGAACAACGCAGAACCGGAAACACCGAAAAACCCGAACGACGGACGAAACGAACACCTAAGGTGGCTAGGCCAGTTCTGTGCCCGAGGCACAGTCTCGAGCGCCTATAAATAGGCCTTTGGTTCATTCATTCAAGAGGTTGGATTTTGGGAGGAGGCGAAGCCCTGCTGGATTGAAGACTCAGATCTAAACAAGATTCAAACATCGAAGGCTTAGGAGACTTGGACTTCCAGATCCGGTGCTCAGCGATCGACAACGCCAAATAAGGCAGGAGTTCGAGAGGATCGGATCTTCAGATCTACACGATCACACTCCGGATCTAAGCTTGGTTCTCAGATCCCGAGATTGAGCGGTTGTTTCCTTGGTGAAACAATCCCTCCCGGCTATTATCTCCCTTTGCGGAATAATACCCGTTATATCGTGTAGATCCGACCGGATCGAGATCACGCGGTGGTCCACGGCAAATAACCCCGGCGCAGGCAAAGAACCCACACAAAGCGAGTGACCGCAAAACAGGAGCTCGCGATTCGTTCGACATAAAAGGAAATAAATTGTAATCTTTCTTTTTCTTATTTTTGATTTTCATTGTAACCGGATCTTATAAAAAGACCGGATCTTTTGTAACCGATAAACAGTTATTAAGATGGCAATGATATCAATGAAGAAAGGCACAAATTTTCCCGCGAACAATCTGGCGACCACAGTAGGAGCCACCGATCTCGCCGACGAGATCGTTGCGTCGCAGCCGCGGATCTCGATCCCGGTCGTGGAGGAGGTCGAGTACGAGTTCGACCAACAAAAGTTCGAGGAGTACGTGTCCTCGTCCGGATCAACCTCCCCCCGCAAATCCAAGTCTCCAAAGCTCTCCTCCAAAAGGAAACTTCGTTGGTACGAAGATGTTGAAGCTGCCAACGAAGATCTCGCCCCGTTTGATGCCGAAGCTGCATCGGGTGAGATCTCTCCTTCCAACCAGGTCAGATCCGCTCTGGCCAAATCTTCCGTTGCTGATGGCGTAGCGACTCTCTCAAAGAGAGCCCGTCAAAGGCAACGTCAGCGCCTTGCAAAACAAATCGCAAAGGCAATGGAATCTGTAGACGGGATCCGTTACAACACGGATCTGAAGAACAGAAGAGGTAAACAGCCTCAACAACAAACGAATGGCAACTCCTCCAAGCCGCCAACGAGCGAATGGATCCGCGTCAAACGGAACCGTTCAACCCTGGAGGAACGCATTCGGAAGCGCCGCGCACTCTCGGCGCAAGCACGGGCTCAAGTCCAAGAAGCCCGTAGAAGGTTGCAGAGGGAGATGGCCAAGAATCCGCCACCAACCCGCCAAATATGGAAGCCGAAGTCTGAAACTGCAACTCAGGCCAAGGAACAATCAATGCAGCCTTCAAAACAAGTTCAACCTCCCGAACCATCCCGGAGAAGGAGGTCAGTCTTGGAGCGCCTCGGTACAATTCCCGATGAGCGCAGCAAAATCCATGAATGCTTGGGCCCGATGAAGAGGCTCCGAACTAATCAACATGCTGGGGGTCGTTGTCACTTTCAACATGACAAGGAGTTCACGGCGTCCGAGCGCACTAACTTGCGCATCGAAGTTCGAGAGCCCGCTGAAGGCTCACGCCCACAAAGGTGTGTGTCGAGACGAGTGACTCTTGAAATTCCAAATAAGGCAAATTACTCCCAGAAGGAAACGTTGTTGTCCAATAACAATGACGTTATACTTGGGAAATCGTTCCAACACACGATAAGTTGCTCCGAATTCCAAAATGACGAGTTGTACTATCGTGCTGGGGGTACGAGCAAAACAAGAAAGAGAAGCCCTCGTAGGTTCGAGACTCAATGCCCCTGTTCCAAACTCATTCGGGCGGTATTGTCTCAGTGTAATTGCACTAAGACGGTCCCCGAAAGGGTTTCGGTGTTCGAAAGGCTCAGCACTGGAACGCCAAAGCCAAGGCCTAGGCGTTTCCGACGAAGGAGAGCGGTGGTTGAAGATGGAGAATTTCCAAGGGTCACCGCTAATGTGACCAGCAAAAGGACATTAGCACGGGATGATCTCGAGTCAATTCTGGGAGCAACTCGGCGTTTAACCCGTCTGCAGTCCGGAGCCATCGCGCGAGGAACGTATGGGAGGGTTCGGATAAGCTCACCTTCAGAAGATGAAGAATCGGATGCTTGCTCTGCGGTAGCGTCCGACAACACTGTATCCAGCGAAGGAGAACCCCGCGAGTCATTCATGATAAGCGCGGAACAAGTGGCCAAAATGCTCGAAGAAGCCATGGCCAAACAACAGGAGACCTTCAGGCTCGAGATGCAGATAGCCATGCAGACTATGAAGGAGATGCATGAGCAGCAAATCCAGGCACTGAGGAACCAGCAAGGCGAACCAAGCCACCGTAATCAGGTCGTTCAAGAAGTTGAGCATACAGATACGGATGAAACTCGCAATGCCGATGACCCTCCCATCAACGCAGGGGGTGGTAATGAGGATGTCAACGAAGATACAGATGAAAACTCGAAGATCAAAAGCCTCGAGAGCAAAATCAATACCTTGATGTCAGCTCAAGAGGTGAAGAAAACGGGCATTCCTTGTCCATACCCAAGGGAGTGGGATTCAATCCCCTATCCGGCGAAGTTTAGTCTAATCAACTTCACGTCGTTCGATGGAAGGGGTTCCCCCACCCAGCATTTGATTTATTTCAAATCGCACCTGGGTGTTATCTCCGGCAATGAGCCTCTGATGGTGCGGTCATTCGTTGGCACTCTTCGCGGAGCCGCCTTCGATTGGTACCGCCGCCTCAAGCCAGGTAGCGTGAGCAGCTGGGACGATATGGAGACAAAGTTCCTCGTTAACTTCTTCGACGACGACACCGAGATATCCATCGGAACGTTGCTCGACGAGAAACAAAAGGACGGGGAGTTAGTCGAAACCTTCGTCAAAAGGTTTCGAAACAAGGCGTTGAATTGCCGGGACCCAATCACCGAGGAATTCATCCTCCAGACCTGCCATAACAACCTTTCACTGAACGTGTTGGAAGCAATGGGAACAGCGCCGTCCAACACATGGAAAGACTTGAAGGTCCGAGGGGAACAAGCCGAACGCTTCCTCCGAAGGAAGAAGGCCGAGAGGGGTCAATCGACGACGAATCCTCCAAGCTCAAACTTCGCCGCCCGTGGTAAGGGCAAAACACCTGCAGCGGCTGTTGACGCTAATCAAACGTCGCAACAGCAGTCCCGGAGACAACAAAAGAACTCGGGTCCGAAACTCCAAAGAGAGTATTCTTTTAAGGATGAAGACGTTACAGCCATCTTTGAATCACTCCTTGCAAATAACAAGATCAAGCTGCCACCTACCGTCAATCAGGAGGAAGCTGATGATATTGCGGATCCGAAGTACTGCGCGTACCATAGGAGGATCCTTCATCCCACTAAGAATTGCTTTACACTCAAGAACAGCATCCAAACCTTGGTGGAAGCAGGCGTTATATCGCTCAATTAACTTGAATGTAACACTCCAAAGAGTACACGAGTATAAACTGTTTCTCATTCCTCCGACCGGTATAAGAGGTTAAACTGCTCCCTGATACTCCAACAGGTATATGAGTCTAAACTATTTCCTTTCTTCCACGGGAAGTTCCTGGAGAGTGCCATGCGTGGTATTCTTAAGGATAACCCGATCATGCGGTTAATGAAACAATAAACCCAGGAAGCTGGGGGTGGATAATTCATGTAACGGGAAGTTTTCGGAAGAATGTTAAATGTAATATTCTTAGGGATAACCCGGTCATGATGAATAAAGTGATAAACACTAAACTCTTAATTTCTGAACACTCTTTTGCTGAGATGAAAGCCGATCACTTTGTTGGATCGCTTTTCCCTCACAAAACTTTCAGTGGTGTTTGATGACTCATAGCCTCCACCACACAATTCCCACTTGGTCAAATCTATAAAAGTTAGGACCAAAACCAAATTCCCCTCTCGATTCCTTCAATGAACGAGAGGTCCACCCACAAATCGAACGATCAAACCTTCCTACAGTTAGGATCGTCTCAAACCTCCCGCTTGGTCAAACCTTCCTACAGTTAGGACCACAACCAAAATCCCCTCTCGATTCCTCCAATGAGCGAGAGGTCCACTTTCAAATCGAGTGATCAAACCTTCCTATAGTTAGGGTCATCTCAAACTCCCGCTTGGTCAAACCTTCCTACAGTTAGGACCAAAACCAAAATCCCCTCTCGATTCCTTCAATGAACGAGAGGTCCACTTTCAAATTGAGTGATCAAACCTTCTTACAGTTAAGATCGTCTCAAACCCCCTACTTGGTCAAACCTTCCTACAGTTAGGACCACAACCAAATTCCCCTCTCGATTCCTTCAATGAATGAGAGGTCCACCCACAAATCGAACGATCAAACCTTCCTACAGTTAGGATCGTCTCAAACCTCCCGCTTGGTCAAACCTTCCTACAGTTAGGACCACAACCAAAATCCCCTCTCGATTCCTCCAATGAGCGAGAGGTCCACTTTCAAATCGAGTGATCAAACCTTCCTACAGTTAGGGTCATCTCAAACTCCCGCTTGGTCAAACCTTCCTACAGTTAGGACCAAAACCAAAATCCCCTCTCGATTCCTTCAATGAACGAGAGGTCCACTTTCAAATTGAGTGATCAAACCTTCTTACAGTTAAGCTCGTCTCAAACCCCCTACTTGGTCAAACCTTCCTACAGTTAGGACCATAACCAAAATCCCCTCTCGATTCCTTCAATGAACGAGAAGTCCACTTTCAAATCGAGTGATCAAACCTTCCTACAGTTAGGGTCATCTCAAACTCACGCTTGGTCAAACCTTCCTACAGTTAGGACCAAAACCACAATTCATTCTCGATAAACGAGAAATTCATCTATACCTCGGTAATCAAACCTTCCGACAGTTAGGGTTATCCGAATCGCTTCGATTCTCGGAGTGGAGATCCCACTCTTAGTTTCACCTTTCCGGATTCTGGGGGTGGAGATCCCATCCCGAGTCTCCTTTTCAAACAAGGAACAGAATATAAAATTCTTCCTTCCCACACCAACTCCTTTTCCAAGAATTTAGGATTCATCCTAGGTATTTTATCCCGAAACCTAAGCAGGGATAAGTCTACGCCTAACACGCGCTGCCGGTTTAGTCTTTTTCCGATTGAAAAAGACACCAGAGTTCGATTCTGGGGTATTTTATCCTGAAACCTAAGTAAGGATAAGTCGATGCCTAACACGCATCGCCGGTTAGTTCTTAACCGTCAAAAAGAACCCCCGTCCGCATATTCAACATTACGGCAGGTTGTTATTAATAACACCGAAATCCATGCCTCACACGCATGGGGAATTTCATCCTGAATCCTAAGCAAGGATAAGTCGACGCCTAACACGCGTCGCCGGTTTAGTCTTTTTCCGATTGAAAAAGATACCAGAGTTTGATTCTGGGGAATTTTATCCCAAAGCCTAAATAGGGATAAGTCAGCGCCTCACACGCGTCGCCGGGTAGCCTATTCCCGTAACAATGGCGAAGTCTATGTATTCGAATTCATAGCACAAAGTCTCAGAGAATTCAATCTCTGAGCACAACGTTACATGCGAACGGATTTAAACAATCCGCATGTTAGCCCGACTCAAACGGTAGTCGGTAAAGGCTAATCAAATCCGTTTAAGGCTGGGGGTTAGCCAAAAACCCTAAAGTCAACGCCTAACACGCGTCGCCGGATAGCCTATTCCCGTAACAAATGGTAAAGTCTATGTATTCAACATCATAGCACAAAGTCTAAAGGAGTTCATTCCTTTAGCACAACGTCACATGCAGAACGGATTAAAAACAATCCGCATGTAAGCCCGATTCAAACGGTAATCGGTAAGAGCACGTCAAATCCGTTGAAGGCTGAGGATTTGCCAAAAATCCTAAAGTCGACGTCTAATACACGTTGCTGTTTAGTCTTTTCATAGGAGAAAGACGAAGTCACGTATTCAATATCGTAGCACTAAAAGGGTTAACTCTTTTAGCTTAACGTCACATGCGGAACGGACTTAAACAATCCGCATGCTAGCCCGACTCAAACGGTAGTCGGTAAAGGCTCATCAAATCCGTTGATGGCTGAGAATTTGCCAAAAATTCTATACATGCGAGTCATTGACGTATCAACTTTATGAGTTGGTCTCGTGACTTGAGCATCCAACAACTTTGGGATAAGATCCACGCTCCAACACCTTAAGAGCTTAAACTGTGTATACTCCAGCAGACGTACGAGTATAAACTGTGTCAGACGTCGAACAATACGTCACAATGAAGCCTGGACGTCGGACAACGCGTCGCAATGAAGTTTAAACGCCGAACAACGCGTTGTAAACAAGGATTCAACGCAGTCAATCGATGATCAGTTCTGTGTTGAAGCAGCAAACTCGAGCTAAAAAAGCAAGAAATCAAGGATCGACTTCAAAGTTCGAAATTCCGACAACGGTCAGACAATAAATGCAGCACCGGCATCCTCACAGGCGTTCTACAAAGCACTGAATGACCTGGTGGAATTGAAGGAATCCAGAACAGAAGCCATTCCAAAGTCCCGTCACACCGACTGAAGGTTGGGACAATCACATCCAAAGTATTCCAGACTCTTCTATAAAAGAACGAGGCTGAAATACTTTGGAGGGGGTATCTGTAGGCGTATAAAATTGCCTATAGGTCCCACGATACAGCTCGACGATGCCGATTCAACAAGCGGACTATCGAGCGACGTATCCAAGCACGACCGTTATCCCGCTAACGCCGAAGCCAAACCTTACGCAACGGAGCAGGTTAACGAGGCAACGAAGCCAACAAATCGCACCCCAGCATTGGAACGCATCCACTCGCACGCGGAATCAAACCAACATTTCGGGGAATCACCGAGTCATCTAAACAAGAGCGAACTCGGTGATATGACGATCGAATCAAGATCGGTTTCGGACTCGAACTCAGAAGTGGGTTTACTGCCAAATCAGGAATCGGATCAAAACGAATCGAATCCGAACAAGTCAACCACACAACCGAATCGGAACCCGAACGACGGAACCCGAACGACGGAACCCGAACAACGGAGAACCGGAAACACCGAAAAACCCGAACGACGGACGAAACGAACACCTAAGGTGGCTAGGCCAGTTCTGTGCCCGAGGCACAGTCTCGAGCGCCTATAAATAGGCCTTTGGTTCATTCATTCAAGAGGTTGGATTTTGGGAGGAGGCGAAGCCCTGCTGGATTGAAGACTCAGATCTAAACAAGATTCAAACATCGAAGGCTTAGGAGACTTGGACTTCCAGATCCGGTGCTCAGCGATCGACAACGCCAAATAAGGCAGGAGTTCGAGAGGATCGGATCTTCAGATCTACACGATCACACTCCGGATCTAAGCTTGGTTCTCAGATCCCGAGATTGAGCGGTTGTTTCCTTGGTGAAACAATCCCTCCCGGCTATTATCTCCCTTTGCGGAATAATACCCGTTATATCGTGTAGATCCGACCGGATCGAGATCACGTGGTGGTCCACGGCAAATAACCCCGGCGCAGGCAAAGAACCCACACAAAGCGAGTGACCGCAAAACAGGAGCTCGCGATTCGTTCGACATAAAAGGAAATAAATTGTAATCTTTCTTTTTCTTATTTTTGATTTTCATTGTAACCGGATCTTATAAAAAGACCGGATCTTTTGTAACCGATAAACAGTTATTAAGATGGCAATGATATCAATGAAGAAAGGCACAAATTTTCCCGCGAACAGTCATGATCGCGGAAGCAGCGACTGGCGCCGCCAGAGCTGGAACAATCGCCGATACCGCCGGAGTGGCAGCGGCAGAGTCGCAAGTCACCACCGACAAAGAAGTGGCCACCAGCCCGATGGGAGTCTCCCCCGGAGCTGGGGACTCTTGCACTGAGCGCTCACCCTCGACCGGCGCCCCCTCAGAGGTGGGGGTTCCCCCTTGTTGAGCCGCAGAGGCCAATACTTCCTCTTCGCTTGACAGCGCTTCGTGAACTGAGGCGTCGTCATCCGCCTCGGATTTGCCTGAATGACCCTCCCACGAGGGAGGATCCTCCTTGCCAGTAACTCCCTGGGAAGGGCCAACTGCGGATACAAAAAGGAAAAGATAAGAATGAATGCCCCCTAGGCTTAGAAGGGTCAACAGCCCCGAGATTCATGCTTACCTGACCCCCCTTGTTCTTCGTCGTCTCCGCTCCCCTCCTCTTCGTCAGAAGGGATGGGGATCACTTGCTCGGCTGCACCTGCACGGATTCAATGTGTACAGTCAGAAAATACGAACCTGACTTCTTACACAGGAGTGCCGCGCCGAAAGATTACCTTCTGGTGCAGATACGGGACTCGTTGAGATCCCCGCCTGTAACCCCAGGTCAGACGGAAGAGGCGTGTCCTTGGAAATCGCCGAAACCGCCTCCTGTGCAGCGGAGGGGGCAGGCTGAACAACCCCCGCCCCGGAGACAGTGTCGCCCCGACCAGCCGCCGCTCTGGTGGCCGCCACGGTCTCCTCACTTCGGGCCTTCTTAGCCACTTCCACTCTGGAACTCTCCGCCGCCTCGCGCTGCCGCTTCGAGAGCAGCGAACTGCTCGGGGATAACAGGGGCGCCCTCATACGCCCAGCAATTGCACTTTGGGCTTGCTCCAAACGCTTACTCGCCCGAGTTAACTCGACAGGCTCTCTCCGCTCGCCCTGGGGATCTAGGGGGAGATCGGGAGAAGGAGCTCACACCTCGGGCGCTTCAGATTCGTCTGTACCCACATCCTCGCCCTCAGAGTCTCCTGCAGGACCCTCCGTGGGCCGCTCCCTAGCAGTTGGGTGACCCCACTGCCTCGAAGGGTGAGCAACGCCTCTGGGGCGTCGCCCGTGCTCCGCCAAACACGAACGCTGAAACCAAAAATCAATAGGAATGGCGCTGGCGCCCCGATACCATCGACAATATGAAATCGTATGGCGCGAGTCACGATCCTTCGCGGGTAACTCAAAACGGGCATCGGTGCCTCCAGCATGAGTTTAGAACCAGCCCCGAGCTCCGTCCACCAGCCCTCCTTCAAAACGCAGATGGGGATTGGTGTTACCCACATACAATTGATCGTACCCAAGCTGGCGGGCAAACCTGCAGGGGATGTATGGCTCAAGATAGCATATAGAGCCCGCTCTTAAGACGTGATACCCCGGCCGGATGTTTACCAACCAGCGAAAGGCGCCTAGAGGGAGGGTTGTGCAGTGGTCCGCCGTCGGCGCGTCCCTCAGAGATTCTCCGTATCCGCCCCCACTAAAGTAAGGAAAAGAGCGGCGAAAGTTATAATACCCGAAGTGGGAGAGCGTCTTCCGTGTGTCGGGGATGTCCTTGCACTTCCAGGAGCACCGCTCCAAGCGCTGGACGAAGGGGACAAACTTGTCACCTTGGATCGCCGCTGGGGCACTCATCAGGCATTCGCAGTGGTATACGAACCACGCCATCAGGTACGTATACGGCAGCCCTACCCGAGGGTTGGGGGTCTTGATAACCTTTCCTTCTCCCTCATCAATGGTCGATACGTGGCAGAATTGAGCTGTCAGGGTCCGAAGCCCCCGATGGATGCATGCTATCGTCGCCGATACCAGGGAATAAGACTTCCCGTAAGCCAAACAAACCGCCGGGTACACGACCTCCACGGGAAGGGCCTCAAAAGAGTGAGTGGGGACTACACACCTCTTCAACCACAACATGAGGAACCCCGCGAACAGCGCCTTCCCGGAGATAGGGGACTTGGCCTGATGGTGGAAGGAGTGAAGGACTGTACCAGACTTGAATCCGCCCTCGTCACGGTCGAGAGTCATAGTTCCCCCCTCTTTGGCTATCCTCGCCTCCACCTCAGATTGGTCACATATGCCTAACGGGAGAGCAGGCTTCCCCTTAACATCGTTCCTCGGGAACAAATAATCAGCCCAATTCTTGTGGCTGATCCCCTTCTTCTTCTCTTTATGATCTGCCGCCCCCAGGGTGCTGAGGCAGATGTGGTAGTGACAGAGTAGTTCCCACAAGGTCTCGACCACCAAAGGCGAATGGTTTGACAATTGATCGATCTCAGTTTGATCGGGGACGTACTCCTCGTAAGGAAAGTCCCCCAGGGGCAGCCCCGACACGTCGTACATCTCGTGAGGGGCGATACCGAGCTCACCATTGGGGGTGAAAAATGTGCAGCTTTCCGCACAATACAATTCCAAAATGCTGTGGAATTGAGAAGCGTTGATCCGCAAGCCATGACGGGTAGCTTCAACGGCCGCGTACAGCTCCGTGTTCTCAAGATCAGCATTCTCAGCCAGTACATGGTCGGTGATCTTAGACCACCAAGTGTCGCTACCGGGTGCAGAATAGACCCACCCCGGAGCTCTGAAATCCTTCGGGGGGAACTCCCTCCGACTCGGAAGAAACGGTGACGGAAGGTCTCCGCCGCCACTATCGACTCCCCCGCGGGCAGTTTAGCGGACATTAACCCAGGACGCAGTCCCGTCACACGCTTACATGAGCCATCCACTCCATATCCAGCGGTAGAGCCCGTAAACACGCCACAAGTGACCCCGTCTTGAGTTGGGGTCAGCTCCCAGTTCATCGTCCGAGGGACCGCCAGGGACCGTAGCTCAACGATCGAGAACCCCCTCGGCATGCTGGGGAGGTAGTAATGAGTCCCCTCTACCGTGTAGAACCACCTGTCCTCTTTGAGCAACAGGGTAGAAGGGTCGGTCATGGCATCGCCGAACAAAAACTGAGGTTTCGGTAGCTCCGCCCTGGCATCATCTGTCAGTGCCGCGTCGGTCACCAACTCGCGCAGTGTCAGGTGATGACCGTCCGTGACCCTCTGTATCAGGCCATTTGGCTTATCGGCGTTGAACGCGGGTAACGGAGCCAAAGAGGGAAATCGAGGAGGTGCCGTGTAGCTTGTACCACCGGCATAGCCCACGGCCACACCCTTCTGGAAAGCCTCATCAGGAAAAGTCGCTAAAATAAAAATAAAAAAAATGTCATCATCAATCAAGACGAAATCCGCCATAGGAGCAAAGTCGCCCATCAAACAGAGGCGGGC
The DNA here is from genome assembly GCA_022839385.1 of Asparagus kiusianus. Classification (NCBI taxonomy): domain Eukaryota; kingdom Viridiplantae; phylum Streptophyta; class Magnoliopsida; order Asparagales; family Asparagaceae; genus Asparagus; species Asparagus kiusianus. The sequence goes on along the minus strand of BQKN01059108.1, from coordinate 7,699 downwards.
GGAATCGCCGGTCGAAGGGGGGAACCCACTTCGAGCGAAGTCTGTCCATACAAACGACGCTCCCTTCTTACAGGAAAGGGCCGAACTCACTTATCAAAAAGGGAGTTCACCTCCTTCCCTCTAAGGGCAAATAAGGCTAACTTCGCCCCAAATTGGGGGAAAACTGCCGAAAGGTGGTAGAATTCCAGGATAATGAGCAACGCTCATCTCCCCAAATTCGACGCCTAGGGCCTACACGAGGTCGTCCAACGAACCCATCGACGTACCTAAGCGCGGCTCCGGAACACCGGCAGGCATGCCGGCGGAGAGACGGTCGGAGTAACGTCCAGGGCCTGCGCCTCTCACTTTGCACCTCCTAGGTTTTGGAGCCATTGAAGGAGGGAGCGGGAAAGCTTGCCTTAGAAATTCTTTTCAAGATTCGAGAGCACGGTAAATCCCAAAGGGGGAAGACAGCGGGTTTAAGAGGGTGGAATCGTCCACGTGGCCACGAGCAGCGAAAACCCTAATAGACGAGAAACGTGGCCACGATCAAATTCGACGGCCCAGATCGTCCTCGGCGTATCAAGAACCAAGAATGGCGGTTGCCTCCGACGGTTGGATTCGAAAACCGTGGCCACGATCAGAACGGGGCGCGCTGAGTGGACGACAAACTGTCGAATCATGATAATGCCACGCCGCATTACCTAGAAAGGCACGAAACCACGCAGGTAGACACGTGGCCTGCTCACATTAGGTCCACTTTCGTCCAAGGAAAAGGTCTCGACGGCGAAGACTTGAATGAAATCCGTAAGTCATTCAAAATTTCGCCGTCAAGTCCTAATTTCGCCTACACAACTCACCTACCTTTAGGGGAGAGGCGATTTGCCCAAAATCTAGAAACCGACAAAGTGATTTCATTTAGACCCACGCCCCGGGGCGGTCAGGGATCAGAGTAGAAATCTTAGCACTAAGCCTAAGAGAAACTACTCGATAACTCATCATACTGAGGGGAATAGTATGGCTAGCCCGATTTAAACGGTAATCGGTAAAGGCAGATCAAACCCGTTGATAGCTGAGGGTTTGCTAAAAATCCTAATACACCTGATCCAAAACTACTCTATTCAAAGTATTCCAGACCGCACGTAAGTCGGTTTTGGTCTGAAAACTTTGAAGGGGGTCTTGTAGATGGTAAAAATTACCGCGACGGATTAAGCGAACGAATTCGCCCGCAGAACTGGGCAACCCTCTCTTAGGCGGGTTCGCTGGCACGCGAACCGCCACATTCGCCGCACCCGCCTAATCGCATGGATTCGCCAGCAAGGCGAATCCGCCTTCACTGACCAAGTCCGCCCTCATGTGTCGAAGCCACTTGCAGGAAGCCACGTCTGCCTACGTAAGCCGAAGGACGGGTTTCCAGGGACAAGCCTTCCCTGCCTCCCACGATGCCAGAGAAAGGTGTCCCCCGTCCGGCAGGCGGCCACCCGCGGCTCGAGCGAGCGAGACAGGCGCCGGGTCGGCCTGCATGCCCATAAATGCGGGTCACCTCACCTATCAAAAGGAGGAGCCGAAGCCATCAGCGCGCCGCAAGCTACTTGGGGCTAGCTCAGACACAAGATGTCCATTCTCCTACCCCTATTCAGACATAGGGAGATGGGAGGAGGCACAACACCCCAGGACCGCCGGAGGGTCACTCGGTACCTCGCCACACAAGTGAGCGGACAGTTCCCAGAGCCGTCGGCGTCCACATAAATGCAGCTTACCTCACTCCAAGCAAGAGGTGAGAGCCATCGGCGCTCAAAGGACTGGCCAGACCCACTTGAGTGTCTGGCAGCCGCTGTCACGAGTACAAGGAGGGACTCTCCCACTCCTACACGACGTGATACAACACGTCGTCCCACCAACAACAGCTTGTTGTACAAAGGGACAGTCGGATGTCTTGGAACAGTGTATGGTCACATCCCATAATTCAAGGGGGGAGTCAAACTGCCTCCTTCCCATTTAAGGGCTTCTTTCAGCAACCTTGGAGAGGATTGAAAAAGATCGAAACCAAAGAGATCGAGACCAAGAATCAAAAATCGGCCAATAGATCAAGAGCTTGATCGATCAACCAAGAGAGGAAGAAGCTTTTTGCATACCCCTGCATTACAGCGCCATCTTCTAGCTCCGGGCTCCGATCGCCGGCGAGCCAGAAGGGATGAACTCCTTCACCTCGAGCTTCTACTGAGTACTGAAGCTCTCCAACGACCTTGGTCGAACCATCCAAGGAAAGCAGACTCGGCAAGAGCACCGAACGAAGCATCCTGTAGCTACCTTAAAATCCCCACGATTAAACAAAGAGGGCCTTCCCTCTGCTTCTGTTGTAATTCAGATTGATTTAGTTTGTAATAAGCTTTCTTATCAATACAAACGAAATCCCCCATTCCCGGGAAAATCAAAAATTTACACCTACAGACACTCAAATGCTTAAAGCTTCTTAAACAAACTTAAACAACACTTAAACAAGTTTAAACCCTTGGTAAACTATTTCTAAAACATTCTCTTGCCTTGTGGAAAGCTGAAGGCAATGGGGTATTTATACCAACCCCAAACTTCAGCAAAAACCCCACTAAAATGACAACAAAGTCCCCAGAAAAACAGCTCAGAAAATAACCGTTAGAGTCCAACGGTCATATCCCCGGTCGACCGCGAAGAATAAAAAGCGGTAGAACTGTTCTGGACAAGCGACGGTAGACCGTGGCGGTCGACTGTGAAACTCTCTGGACTCGCTACGGCCGACCGCCACGGTCGACCGCGAGCCATAAAAACCTATAATGAGCTTCTGAACTCATGGCGGTCGACCGTAGCGGTCGACCGCGAACTGACACATGAAATCAGGTCTGAAAAACTGTTTATCTGATTTTAAAATACTATTTAAAAATATCAAATAAATTCCAAAAAATATAAAACTTTGGGAAATGATTGTAGACATGATAATAAACATGCTACAATGACTGCTTTCCAAAAATGACTTCCCAAATGAAAAATATCATCATTTTACAAAATAGTCCAAAACATAAAAATGTAAACATATGAATTTTGACATTTTGGCTAAACCATGTTTTGAAACTTTACAAAATGATTTTGTAGACTTAATAAAATATGTAAATGATAATTGTTAAGTCTATAAATTGAGAATATGATATTTGTGTTCTTCCGAAGTAGTTGGAACAGAGTGTCCACATGCTCTTCTTTGAACGAGTATTGCTTTGGCACTCTTTGTTGGCTCGATGCTTTATCCTACTTCGCAGGTGGCGTGCGTGTGTTGGTGTCAACAACCAATGTCTCCTTTCCCTTGGAGCGTAGAGCATTGTTCTGATTGCGTTGCTGTTGTGGCTTGGGTTGAACAACTTCTTCAGCCTTAACCTGAGCAATAATTTCTTCGGCTTGTTCTCCTTGTGAAACCAATTGTCTCCAGGAACGACATTCTGCCACTCCTATTTGAGCGAGGAGCTGGGTCTGCAAGTTGTACCTGTAAGTTTCAACTAAGGTTGATTGGGTCATACCTGACGGGTATCGCAATGCTATGCTGCGGAACCTTTCCACTTAAGTCTTGATGGACTCTCCTTTCCTTTGCTTGGTGGCGAGAAGAGCCGGTAGGTAGTTTCATAAACCACTCAAAGGTAACCCCTTTAAGAGTACCGATGAACAAACGGGTCAGGATGGCATCATTTGCTACCACATCTCCAGTCTGTTACTTGAAGTAGTAGATGTGTTGGTTCGGTGACCCTGTACCATCGAAGGGTTGTAGAGTTGGGGCTTTAAACTTAGGCGGACAGGGAGCTGTATCCTATTCAGTAGGATAAGGTCGTATCACTCCTTCCTCGCAAAGCTCGCTTTTGTTGGCTATTGCGTTGGGGCGGGCTTCTAGCTCATCCACTTTAGCTGACTGAGGATTTGGTTCTCTTTCCATTTCCCTCTTATTTTTGGAGGAAGACTCCAGGTTGTGAGTTTCATGTTCTGAGTTCTCAGGCATTTTCTGCTTTCCTTTAGATATTGTCCTCCGGGAGGACTCTGTTCTCTGGCATTTTTCAGCAAGTAGCTGGGCCAACATGTCTTTCATTTGGAGAAGGGTTTCTTGCTGCGCTTAAAGCATAACGTGATATTCGTCAACTCTTTTGGCTAAGTCTTCGGGGTTTCCAGTTATATAAATGGAAACCTCTCGTGCCATGACGAAGCTTGAAGATTGAGATTCGGCAATTGCTGAATATTCGTCATCGGAAGTAATCCGTTTGGCCAGCTTTTGATAGTCAACTGAGCGGATAGCTCCTGTCCGGGTCCGAGTATGTCGATATACCCATTCGAACTCATCACAAATCTCCCGGACAGTTAGAGAGTGGCTTCTTTCTGATTCATTAGAATTAGGAGCCGGAGCTTTACCTCTACCGATCACATTGATAGTGATTTCAGGATATTCAGCTTCTGCTATTTTCTTTTTATGATGACGTCGTCGCTTGACAGGCCTGGCGACGTTTGTTAATCGGTTGAATATCGATTGTCGAGGTTCAGGTGTATAGCAGTGACATTCTGAAAGGACTGATGATATAAACTACTCGCATTGGCAAGAATGAGCTACTTGCGGTGTTAGTCTTCCCCTTGACAACAATTCCCGTAAATCAGATATTTGAGAAGAACCTTTCACCGAGCATGAAGATGGAAGAAGGATCTCCTGCTCTTGAGTGGGTGAGATTGATTCTTGACAAACATGAATTTTAAGCCCATGTTGATCTTTTTGAACTTGGCGAACCATGTCGCGTTCTTGAGAATAAACACGAGGGTCGCGGTTAGGCCAGGGCCTGCGTTTAAATGATGAAACATAACCCTGAGGATAACATTTCATTTGAACGCATTCCTGAGATATACGTTTGTCTTTGGCAGTGCTTTCCTGAGGGCTACGTTTTGGAGGAATAACGCACCACTGAGGGTCGTATTTTAGTTGTATCAGCCGAGGCTGATAATTGGGGTCGTTGCCGCGAAGTGTGCGTTTCGGGGCGGAAACACTGTGTGTGGGCAAAGCCTCAAAAACACGATCCTCACATTGGGCAATGGTGCGGCTTACTCGAAGATGTGCTCGTCGTATGGATCTTCTCCATCTTCGAGCGGCATTCTTCTTGGCTTGTTTCAAAGCCTTTGCGGTAACGTCATTGGCGTTCATAGAGTTTGACTCTTCTATAGACCGTTTGTAGCCCGTAGCACGTTGTGTTGATGTAGACGTGGATCGTTTAACTCGCTGGACGAGTTTAGCAGAGGCTAAGTCCGCTCCTTCGGAGGAGGGGTGGTTTGATGAATATCAGCCAAAGGAGAGGGCTTTCTTTGATATTTCAGCAATAGGTTGGATCTCTTTGGAGATCTTTCGGATGTCGCGCCTAGCCTTGGGGCTAAGCGATCCAGAGGAAAGAGTTTCCTCCTACTTGGCTTGATCAAACTCTATAACGAGAGTTTCAATAGTTGTTTAGCGAGATGGACATCGGATTACGCCATCACTTTGTCGTCAGAGAAGCTAGTCCCTAGTGGAGTCGCCATCTTTTGTTTGGTAAAAAAATTTGTAGTAAAAAGAAAAATTGAAAGAAATATATTTGATTTGTATACTCTCAATCTCAATTACAATTTGAATTCTGATTACAAAAGAGAGGAGAATGATCTGGATTCTCCCCTTTGTTTAATTCTGGGTTCTTCAAGGTAGCGATGAGATGCCTCCCTCGAATGCTCGCGTCGAGTTTACTTCTCGTTGATGATCCGAAAGTCTCAATTCACTGGAACAACTGACTTTCATGGTCGAACTGATCAAGAACTCTTCACGAGTATTGTAACTCAGAACGAGTGACAAACTCTAGTAAAAAAAGTTGTTTGAACCGAAATAATTCGGTTGATACGCCAAGTATCAAATATCTGGAAATCTTCGGTTGTTGAAGATTGTTGCCTCCAGATTCTCTCCTCTCCAGAATCTAACCTTCAAAATCCGATCCCCAACTCTGTTGAGTTTGTTGATATTTATAGGGGTATTAGGGGTGTAACTGCCCCATAATTCACACTTATATGAGAGTTTAGTTACCCCATTAATCGGGTATAACGACCCACTTAAACCACTCCCCCGATCGTGGGTGAACAGCGGTTTTCTCAAAACCGTATGGATCGCGTTTGAACGAGTCAACGTCTTGACTTGCGTTCTAGGTATGATCCTGCGTCTAAACGCAGTACCTAGAGTCGCATTTGTAGCGGATGTAGAGCCGCGTTTATAGCGATATGAACTGCGTTTGCAGCGATATGAGCTGCGTTTGCAGCGATATGGAGCTGCAGATGTAGTGATTGCATTGACTTTAGAAATTGCTTGTGTTTCAACTGCAGGGGTGAATTCTGCATCTTCGTTTGAAGAAATCATTGCCTAGTAATCTCTTCTTGACCCATAGGAGAATTCTCTGATTGTAGAGTCGAACCTTTGTTAATAAGAAAGTTATCTGATTGTAATCTTCCTAGTCAAAATTGTCGGTCGAAGTCTGATAGAGGTCAACTATCTATTGTGACTTTTAGAAAACCTACAGTGAGCTCTAAGACGAGGGAGTTGCTAGGCCCTATCCTGTCGAATGAGATGCAATCACTTATCCTCTAAAGTTTGAGATCCCGACGCTACAAACTTTTGATGGCACAGGATCACCGAATCAACATATCTATCATTTCAAGTCACAAACTGGGATTGTGGTATCAAACGATGCCATACTGGCTCTATTTTTTATTAGCACCCTCAAGAAAGTTGCCTTTGAATGCTTCAGAAAACTACCTGCCGGATGTATTCAAAAGTGGGCGGACCTATAGAGACCCTTCCTATCAAGATTCTTTGAAGAGGATATAGAAGTCTTCATCCATACCCCTCTCGCCACTAAGCAGAAGAAGAGGGATCCCGTCAAAGCCTTCGTCAAGAGGTTCCAAAGCATGGCTCTTTGATGTTCGTCAGGTACGACACAGTTCATCTTAGTGGAGACCTATCGACACAACTTGCAGACCGACCTTCTAGCACAAATGAGGGTTACAGAATGCCGTTCCTGGAGATAGCTAATCTATCAAGGAGAATAGGCTCAAAAAATTATTGTCAGAGTCAAAACTGAAGAATAAAGTAAGCAAGACCAACTTAAGTAATGGGACTAAGCTCAATCTTTCCAATCAGAAGGGGAAGATACTACGACCACTGAAACCAATAATCTTTAATAGGATGACGGACCCACCAAACTATCAAGTTAACAATATACCTCTGATATCCATTCCCCCAAATTCCCCCATCCATCCTCTTCAGTAGGATGACGGGTCCGTCAAAACTATCACGTTAACAATATACCTCTGATTGTAAAACTCATCAGATAGTAGCCCACTAGGTAATGTGTCATGTCTACCCCTTTTTCCCCCAACACTTGTTCAAGATTGGGGGTTGGTTTATTTGTAGTCCACTAGATTAGAAGTAATAAATTTTCTGAGTTGTCATGATACCTCTGTCAACTGCAAAATTCCTCCCTTGCTAAGTCTTAGTCAAGACCGGGGGTTAGTTACTTGGAATCCACTAGATTAAGAGTAACAAATCTTTTACATCGTCGAGTTAACATTACACTTCTGATGATTTACATCCCCTTGGAGTATGAATTCGGCTTGCATTACTCCTAATTTATCACGTTAATAATACACATCTGACAATCAACTT
>BQKN01059107.1:47670-65118 GCA_022839385.1 Asparagus kiusianus | reverse complement strand
TTCTTCTTGTTTTTATTTCTTAAGATGTGAAATTAATTCTTGTAGGAATCTTAGAATTGTATGATGCTAGTCTAATTTCCTTTATATTGTATGAATTATTCTCTTTCACTTAAAATATTCATGTTTAGGATAATCAACTAAAGAACTAATCGGTAGAAGAAGAATTTGATAATCTATACTTATCTTAAATGGTTTGATAGGTTATACTTATGAATTCTAGGATTATTATCTTATTGTTGTTCTTATCATAAATAGTAATTTTGACTTAGATTATAATTTGATAGGTTATACTTTCCTTAAATGGGTTGATAGTCTATGCTTAATAAACATAAGTTGAATTATGATAAAAAGAGAATAGTTTGTATCTTGTAATTGAAATTAGCTAGTGGTTTATATTTTAAATTTCTTACCTCTTTTGAATCCTCTATCTTAACTTTATTAAATTTTCTTTTCATTCTTGGTTTTATTTCTTGATTTTATTCATTTTTCTTTCTTGCCTTGTGATTTCATTTATTCTTTGATTCTTTCTTCTCTAAAATTCAATTTATTATCTCTTGCACATAAATCAAAACAACCACTCATCACAATCACACTTATTCTTTATTCCTAATTATCATGCACAAAACATAAGAACCGTTTCTAATAATCTCTTAAAATCACCTTCCTCGTGGGATCGATATTTTTATACTATAACTTGATCAATTGTGCACTTGCAATTTTGGTACATAATTATACCGCGTCAGTCACGAAGGGTTCTATGGTGGTGATGCGAGGTGTCAGGGAAAACAATCTATACTACTTGAAGGGTAAGACAGTTATAGGGGGTCTGGCAGGTTCTATCACTACAGAGGAGGACACTATCACCTTATGGCACATGAGACTTAGACACACAGGTGATAAGTTCCTATAGTCATTGGCAAAACAGAGGCTATTGAAAGGTGCTAAGACCTACAAGATGGAGCTGTGTGAGCATTGTGTACTTGGGAAGAAGACTAGAGTGAAGTTTGGCACCACTGTTCATAACACCCGAGGTACATTGGATTACATTCACACAGATGATTGGGGTCCTTCCAAGAACACATCTCTTGGCGGGACCAACTATTTTGTCACTTTCATTGATGACTATTCCAGGAGGAATTGGGTATACCCTATGAAGCATTAACATCAGGTCTTGGATATTTTTGTGGAGTGGAAAAAGAAAGTGGAGCTGCAGACAGTTAGAAAGGTGAAGACTCTACGTTTAGATAACGGTGAAGAGTACAAGAGTGATCCGTTTCTGCAGTTTTACCGGGATCACGGCATTAGAAGACACTTTACATTTCGAGAGACACCGCAACAGAACGGGGTGGCTGAGAGATTGAACCGTACCTTGCTGGAGAAGGTGCTGTGTATGATGACGCAGAGTGGATTGCTTAGATCGAGCAACGTATACGAGTGGCTCGAGGTGTATGGTTCGGGCAAAGCAGAGAGTGGTAAAATTAATCCTTAGAGTTTTAAAAACATACATTTCTTAATTTTATGATATGATATCATACTTCCTTTAAAAGTACGAGTTCAGAAAAATCTTTCTATGGTCAATATTACCCTTAACTTTTTTAAATATTATATTGTTATCCTAATTCATTGTAATTATACTATCTTTTTTGAATTGGTAATTAAATAATTTATCACATTCATAATGAGACTTAGCATGTTATTGGATAAAGGATGTACGTTTGATATAATTCAAATCATTTACTTATTTCAGTTTGTAGAAAATCTAAAAGACATATGCTAGCCAACACCTAAAATTTTTTGGACTTTGTAAAAAATATCCTCTAATTTTTTTAAATTGCAAAAACACCCCTACAAATTAAAAGTTTATTAAAATATCTTGAAAATTATAAATTTTACTATTTTAATTTAGTGAGAAATCTGAAAAATATATGCTAGCTAGAAACTAAAAGTTTTTTGACTTTAGAGAAAATATTTTGTAAGTTTGGAAAATAACAAAAATACTCCTAAAAATGTAAAATTTATAGAAAACATCTTGAAAATTTTAAACTTATGAACACACTAAAAGCCTACAAATAACACAAATAATTTCCAAAATTTCATGGAATTTGAAATAAACACTTTGAACTTTTTACAATTTGTAAAATAAAACCCTCAAAATTGTAAAATTTATATAAATCCTGATAATTTTTAACCTAACTGTACATTAAAAATATAAGAATTATAAGTACTCCTACATAATTTATATAATTTATAGTAAATAATTTTTAAAGTTTTAAAAATTATAAACAAACCCTTAAAATTCAAATTTTACAAAAAACACCCTAATAATTTTAAACTCATTATTAATTGAAAACATAGGAATTATAAATTATCTATAAATAATTTACAATATGTAGAAAATGCCTATAAGTTTTAAAAATACAAAAAACCTAAAATACATAATTAAAAAAACACCATGAGCAGTTCTAACCTATAGACACTAAAATGAATATACAAAATTACTAACAACCCCTAGAAAATTAAAATTTTGTAAAAAATATCATACTCCTTTTAAAAGTATAGGTTTAGGAAAAGCTTTTCATGGTCAATATTACCCATAAAGTTTTTAGAAAAGAATATAACTAATTGAAAATCTATTAAATTTAAATTAAAAAAACACCCTTAAAGTTTAGTACGTTACAAATTACCCCTCCGAAGTTTAAAAAAATTCAACGATGTTTTTGTAATTCCTTGATTTTAATGTAATATTTAATAATTTTGTGCATTTGTAAATTACAAAATTTGAGAGTTTTTTAATAATTTTTAAAACGTCTAAGTGTGTTTCTTTTTTAGTTTTCTAAATTTTCATTGTATTTGCATTGTAATGCATAGATACGCTAATTAACGATGATATTGAAGAGTAAGTTATTATTAAGATGTATTAGGTCATAGTTAAGTGTGAACATCACTATTTCTAGGCAGTATAGTTTATATATACAAAAGTTTTATACAATCTATATAGTTGTTAAAAGGATTTTGACTTTAATGTATTATGTTTTATAAATTATATTTAATGTGAACCCACCATATAATTTTGATTGCCGTCATAATAATATTAATACGTTTCATTGATTGACTATATGGGTATATAGACCATAGATTACTTTATTCTCTCACATAAACTAATATTTGGTGTTTAATAATTTAAATTATTACTTTTAAATTTAATATAAAGAGAAGCTCTAATAACATTTGTTTATTTACCTATAAGATAATACAATCTCAATTCCTATTTTTCTTAAGATTTATTCCATAATTACGCACATCAAATTAGTAACTAAATTAATAATTATTTATGCTTAAATTAGGATGATTGTAGTTGGTCACTCACTATGGAATTTTTATGAAGATATATACTTTACTTTCTATAGCTATCTGCACTGCCCATGTATATTATATAAATTAGTTGTTAGTTTGACATATTAAATTATTTTTCCTTTATAAAATTTTTTTATTGACTTTTGGATTGTGTAAAACTATATCACCATCCTAGCGTAGAAAGGACCCCACTCTAAATAACTTCAAGCCAATGTTTGAGTTGAACTGAAATATATACTATTGCCACTATGTGTAATATTTTTAAAGAAAATCACCTCAACACTTTTTAAACAGAAGAGAATATTCTAACCTCTGATATTATAAAAACTAAATATAGCCAATTGAGTGATTAGCAAAAGAGAACTTTCATCAGAAAAGCGTGAATAATAAGATAAAGAGAATTGGTAATGGCATTGCCAATAGCACTACCAATAGCAAACTATAATGTAAAGCTAACCTATTTTGTGGAGCCAGACTAATGGCTATAAGCATCGAGCTTTATACATTTATACTTTATAATTTATTAAAAAGGGTCATATAATCTTATATAACAAAATTAATTTAATACTGAATAGTAATATCGTTGTAATAATATCGTTATTAGGGAAAATTCTTCATGAACCAGTATGTTCTTTACATTATATAAGCTATGCACTCTCAATTCTTATGTCTTTTATAGAGTCAAAAAATTTGAATATGAGCCTATAACAGTTTGCTCTCACAACAGCAAAATCCACTTAGGGATGTGGATATTCCCAATGAGTTATATGTCCCATATATAATACAATTGCCTAGGTAAGTAAGTTATAATAGCATTTTTAATTCACATCGTTTGGGCCAATATTTAATAAGGACCTTGCATCAAAGAAAAAAAATTGTATTTAGAGCACATGACAAAATATATCATAATCTTGTTGCTCTAATTTTGCAAAAAAATAATTCTTCATACTTTCAGTTTTACTTCTATGATATGGAGAATGAGCTATAAAATTAAATGAGAATATTAGATAATGTAAATATGAGTGAAACAATAACTAAAAATTAATGTTAATATGAGTCAAACCACAAGTAAAAGTTTATTGGACATATTGTAAGTAAATCCATATGCAAAATTCCTTCATGAATTAAATGATTACCCAGCTTTTGAAGACTTCAAGATACTAACAAATAGAGTTATTATACTAAATCAATGTGTTTATAACTCACAAATATTAGATCACGTGGTCACAGTCTGGATTGAAGGAAACAACGACAATATTTTACTTGAGAGAGAGATTATTGAGTTGATGATCAATCCCACAAAAAACTTTATTTTTTTATTTTTATTCTATTTTTTATCAATTTAAATAATCATAAAATTCAACCATGTCTCAACTAGTATATATAATATATATGTTTTGGTGAATTATAGAAAGCTCAGATTGAAGAGTTGGGTGGTACCTCAAGTTCATTGAAGGAGTATTTGGGTACCTACGCGATGTTAGTCAATTCCGCAACTGACACATACATGTATATATCTTGATAGCCAAACCCAAGAGTGTTGTGTAAGTGTTAATTTTTCAACTAAGTGAAATAATTTTCTTAAATATATGGAATAATATTGTTGACTTAATATTTGAATATCTTATGTGGTGTAGGCTCGGGTGATAAAGAATGAAAAATCATTAGGGGTCAATCAAGAACCCAAATCTACTGTAATAATCATGGTCTTAGATGATGTACATGGAGGGCATCGTGGTGATTATGAGAGGCTAGGGTCACGACGTGACCAGCTTTTATTTGAAGACTTCCTCCACTCTAACATTCGCTACTTCTCCTGATGGACTTCGTACACACAACAAGCACACTTGGTTCCATGTACACACTTAAATGTACGCACTTCGTTTATTATCAAAATAATGTTTAAATCTCCTCATATTATAAGCAATATATCTGTAGGTGCGGAGCAAATATGAACAAGATACCTTTAAACTAATAACTGGAATATTGATCTTAGCTATGTACACATGGACATACATTTCATACTTGTACACACACAATCATAGAAAAACCCTTAAACAAATGCACACTATTATCTTATCTCCTTGCACACTCTCGCTCTTACGTACACCCGTACTACTTTACAGGTTGATTCTCCTATCGCTTCTCTATCTTCTGCGTGTTTTAACACTAACAGGTTTATCCATTGGTGCGGGTATTAGGACAAATAGTTGTAATCATTGGTGCTAATACTTGCACCAACGGTGCCAACAGTTGGTGCTATTTTTTTAAATTTTTTAAAATTAAACTATTTTTTTAATTTTTTAAAAATAAAATTAATTAATTTCTTGGACCAACGGTTGAAACTATTGGTGCAGATTTATCACCCATTGGGGTTGAATTAGCCCCAACATGATTTGCCCCAATAATTATTTTTTCTACCCTAACGGTGACAACCGTTAGGGTTAGGATCATCTCTAACGGTTTTAGTCATTGAAGCAGACTTCCTTTGTAGTAGTTAAGGTTGTGTTTGGTTTATGAATCTGAAGCAAAACAAAAATACCTCTAGGATGTCTTAGACACAAACTTAGAAATCTTATACAACAAGTATAAGACCTGGGCAAACTCAAAATTGGAGAATAATTTTTGTAGTGAAAAGGGAAAAATGGGTGTATATCTTTTGTTCAGAATATCTGACATTAGTGAGTGATTGATTGTGCGAGTTTTGAGGACACAAGAGGATCTATTGACCACATTAACTATTATTTTCAGTATTTTGGCTCTTTCATGATAATTTAGAGATCACTTCTCGATTTGGTGTTTATATCAATAATTTTAAGATTGATTTGGGTCTCTAAATCTAAAGTTTATAATACCACCCATTTTCATGTTTAATTTAATTGTCATATGTAGAGTAATGTCTTATAAGGCTGGACTTTATAAAGGCTTGGTCTTCAAAGTAAAATTTTACATATTTATCTTTTATCTAAAAATAAATTAGACTAGATAGTTGCTATTTTGCAAAACTCTATTTTTTGGATCTTAAAATAAATTTAATGTGTATGCAAAAGTTTATCATTGTATAGGATAAGGAAATTACTTTTTTATTCATATTTATGGTTCTTTTTAGATGAGCAGTTTATTTATGATGAACTTTGATGCCCAGTTTAAAGAGTTTTTCTTATTATATTGAGCATGAAGTTCTTCATGTGCAATGCTAAAAATTTAATAAATACAAATGAAAATAAGTCTTCATTAAGGAATTCAAACATTACAAACAACAAATTCATTTTTTAGGTTTTATATTTATAAATAATATTTTTTTTTGAAGGAAAAAATAGGGCTTGAAGCCCTGTTCATGTATATATATGCAAAAAGGGTATTAAGAGGTTACATACACAAAATTTGAAGGAGGTGAAGAAAGGGGGATCATTAGAAGATGTAAACTACCGGGAGAAGGCCTCGCCGTCACCGATAAGTAGACAGCTTCAATGTTCCCACCCCCTTACCAAAATCAAGATGACAAAAAGGAAAGCCAAAAGACAGTAATAAGTACAGATACAGATCGAAGAAAAACAGCAACAATAGAGCGTTTGCAACGAAAACAAAAGGAGCCTTTGGGGGAGGCTAACTGCTGGCAAGCTGAAGGGAAGATGAATAATCATGGGAGCCTGTTGCTGTCTTCACTGGATTCCAGGATCTCAGGGAGGCCCGATGATTGTAGGATATTCTTTAGTTTTATGACCTTCTTGGAGGCAGACGCACTTGTCCAGAAAAGAAGAAAATTTACTGATTTGCTGATGATTTGCTGAGGAGAGCCGCTCAAGTTGGAGAAGGTACAATAATTCCTAGCTTGCCAAATGACCCAACAGATTGTGGGGAAGCATATGCTCCAGAGGTGACGAGCTGCTGTTGAATGGATCTATCTTGGCAGATGGCTAAGCATTGGAGGATGCTGCTAGGGAGAGGGCCTATATTAATCCTAGATAGCAGTGGAACCCAAATCTGATTGGCGAAAGGACATTCAAGGAATAGATGCTCTTGGGATTCCTGGGAACTGCAGAAGGAACAGGATGGATCCCCTACCCATCCTTTGTTAGCCAATCTATCCCTGGTCTTAAGTCTGGATAAACTCAGGAGCCAGAAGAAGATTTGCACTTTACTTGGTAGCAAATTGTTCCAAATGATAGTCTGGAATTGGTTGCGCAATCCTCCGTCTGCAAGGGAATAGTAAAGAGACTTGACAGAAAAAGTGTTTGACGGGGAAATAGGCCATAATGGCTTATCATCTGTAATGGAGGGCTGCAGATTGCAGGAGGTTAGATGTTGCATAAGATGCTGCACCTGGTAGCTGTCTTCTTCATTAATAGGGCGTCTGATGATGGGTTTCCAAATCCAAGTATCCCCCTGAATTCTACCTTGGGAACAAGAGGGGACTAGCTTTGAGAATGCTAAGAGGTAGGCCTTCGGAAATAGGCTGGCAAGGGAGTTAGGACCTGTCCATTTGTCTTCCCAGAAGAGAATCTTAGAGCCATTACCAGAGACCAATTGACGAAGCCAGAGAAGAATTTATAGCAAGATATGACAGCTTTCTAGAATCTGGAAAAATGAGCAGGGGTTGGTTTATGGAGATTGGGTGGATATATAGAGAGGAGCACTCTACCAATGTGGTTGTTACTGTCATAGAATTTACAAATCCATTTGGAAAGGAGGGCAATATTGAAGAGATGGAGGTTGTGGACTCCCAGCCCTCCACAAATTTTGGGAGAACAAACAATCCCCCACCTAACAGGATGATTGCCAGAGAATTGACCAGCAGCTCCTCCCCACAGGAAGTTGCGCCTAATTTTGTCAATTTTATTAATGAACCATGAGGGGAGTTTGAAGAAGGACATGTAGTATAAAGGAATGGACGAGAGAACCAATTTAAGGAGCACCAATCTACCACCAATCGATAGATGTTTGCTTTTCCATAGGGAGAATATTTTATAGATACATACACGATGGTTTTTCTATATGGGATGATCTTTTTAGATTCAGACAAATTCCAAAAATAAGAGAAACCTGTACATCTATCATTTGTTGTTCTACCCTCTTATGAGGAATAACCTCACTTGCTTCCTTAAAATAAGGCCACTTTAGTTTTTGTTTATGCTTCTTTAATGAATAAGACTAGAACATATATACTATCACAAATGCAGCAACAGACGGTTCCCCTTCTAAACCCTTGAGCTCTGACATTAAAGCTTGAGGTTTTATTAGATAATAGCTTCCACAAACAGCCAACTCTCCTGATAGATCTAGTACACTCGCATCTATACTCTCAAGTATCGGGTTTCATCCGCGATATAGGTAGACTTGATTATTGCAGTTTGTGAGATGTGTACGTTTGACTCTCTTTTCTTTCTCATCTAACCTTTGATTATGAATTGAAAATTTTGTTGGAGAAATTTGCTAAGATTTTGTGATATTTATAGTGATTTCATGGGAGATGAATAATTGTAATATTTTTCATCATTAGTGTAAGTAAAGTTATGTTTAGTATCAAGTGTTAGCGGGTGAAGGTTATAAATATGTCATTAAAAATTTTTGATGGCAATCAATGAGGGAGGTTATGAAAAATTGAGCATGTAATGTCTTCTTGTTCATATATGTATGAGTGAATGTGTAATCAATGGAGAGAGAAAAAAAATTGAGCAACCCACTTTTATAATAGGAATTGAGTATGTATGTATGTATCTTTATATGTATGAATGTACGTTTTAAAGGATATCTTTGGAAGAAATGTTAGTATCTTCATGCATATAGAAATGCATCTGTTAAAGGATATTTTAGGAAGAAATGTTTTAACATGACAACCCACTTTTATAACAGTATTAGATTAGATTATAAAAGTATGATGAATGCTATAACATTTTCTTCCTAAAATGCCTTCCCAAACGCATACGTACATCTATAAAACACATACATACATCTATAAAACACATGCATACGTAATAGTAAAACATAGATAAGTCACACCCCTTCAAATCAAACACATGCATACATACTCAACTTTCATAACCTCCCCACTAATTGCTATCAAATTTTCATTTAACCCCCCAATCATTACCTCTCTGCACTAACTCCCGGTAATACCTCAATTAATTATCTACTAATTGCTCTATCTTCCCGGTGTCCATCACCTTCAACCTCTTTTAACTCTCTTATAAACATTAGAGTGTTATATGTTTTGGGTATAAAGATGATTAAGTAGGATAGAGAGCGATTTGTTTCTATTGCACTTTAATTTATGATGTCCCCCTCCCTCCCTTTGATGGTAATGAAAACTAATTTGCTTTTGTGATTTTGTAGGTGCTCGAATCCTCTCCTCATACTCTAATTCCTGATTTGTATTTTTATAAATATTTATTATTTTTGCTAGTAAACTGGGGCCTACCTAAATAAGTGGTCAGGTGACCCAAGGCAGCCCAATATGTAAGCCAACTCCAAACCCCGGGGTGGCACTACAGGCACACCACTAACCACAACTTGGGGCACACCCCTCTTTCAGCTACAGTGCATGGGGTCCACATGAAATTTTTAAAAAAATTTCATTTGGGCCCCGTGCACTGTAGCTGAGAGAGGGGAGTGTGCCCCAAGGTGTGGTTGGTGGTGTGCCTATACCATTTCCCTAACCCTATTGGGTTAAGGTTTGTCTTATACTTCTACAAATATAGATTCACATATTGATGGATCTACAGCTTTTTAGGTAGAAAAGAATACTGTGATCACACAGTCAGTTATATTCGTGTTTGAATAAATTTGTTGAGGATTGATGAAGGGTTTGCTTTCTTCCCTGACTTTATGTCTAGTTCTTGAATTGGAGTATCTGAAAAATCTGCAAAAGTAAAAATTCATAAGAGGGTGGGGTTTAGTTCCCCAGTTGTACCTAAGACGATCAAGTTAACTGATAAACTTGAGTGGGGTGAATAAGTACTGAGAGTTCTTGTATGCAGTGTGATTGCTTAAGGATTAGACTTGAAAATCAAGATCCTAGCCTTCCCCGCTTGTCCAAGTTGAAATAGTACCTGTATTTATACTAAGGTGACAAGGATAAATTGGCCACTTTGGCCGTGAGCAAAGAGGCGATGGCAAAGTATAGGCTGGCAGCCACGTTGGCACTTGCTTTACAGATGTCGCCTAGCGAGTGGAGGGAAGGTCGCTTTGGTATTAAATGGGAAGAGACTGGCGGCATGGCAGGGCCCACGTGGTCCGATGAGTCATGAAAACTATCTGGGCTAGAGTCATTATGACACCTGCTAAGCATTAAATGCGATGTTAACACGTTGTCATAGAGGGAAAGACTCGAGACGAAAACAATCCTTTAGCTTCGTCAAGAAGTAACACCTTTCGAGTCGACTTTGCAAGGCGTCTGGCAAGTGGCCGAGTGGACTCGTGGCGAGTCGTCTTCGACAAAAGGGAGTCGACAAGTTCCGCCTTTCAAGTCGACATGAAGGAACGTCGAGTCGACGGAATGGTCGTCCCCACTGGTCTCTGGCCGCCAAGTTGATTAGGGCATATAGCATGTAGGAGTATACTTGTCCGTTGCTTAGCATTGAGCTTGTAATCTGGAAAAAATGGGAACACCATAACACTACCATCTTATCCTTCCTCTTTCACAAATTTGTATGTTCGGAGCTAGTGGGGAGGTAATACATAGGAGTTTTTTGACATCTTGCTTTCTGATCATTGAAGGAGGACCAAAGTTAGGTGCGTGGTCATCTCTGCAAAAAGATCTGAATAGGTATATATGCATGTTTAGTTTATGTTAGTATCAGAGCTATGATTAGGATTGTGCTAACTGTTTTTTTATACAAATATTGTTTTTATGGTTAGATCTAATTTTCTTGCATATTAATTGTTGCATCTTGTCTTAATCTAAATTAGATCCATAGTTTCTTGATGGTGATATTAGTACCTAGAACAGAATTTTTGGATTTTTATTAATAAAAAATTATTTTTATTATAAAGATTAATTTTTTGATTAAAAATCTAAATTTTGGCATCAATGATGTCAGATCTATATTAAAAATTTATCTTTATGAACTAGTGGGTAGATTTTAATAAATTAGGAATTTAGTAAATTATTTTGAAAATCAAAATCCCTAGCAACGGATGCCGGTGGCGCTAGCTACAAAAAATATTTAAAATAAAGAAAATCCACAGTCAAACCTCGACTAGGGGTCAGGGCAACGCTTCTAGGTAGCATCGTTGTTACCCTAGATTAGACCCTAGGCTTTCTCAAACCCTAGGGGCATATCTATAAATATGGGCTAGTTTTTATTTTTTGGTTTTATTTAAATTATTAAAATCTAGAAAATTATTTTTAAATGAGAAAAATTATTTAAAGATAACAAAAATATCTAAAACAATTTTAGTAAAATTTCATAAAATATTTTTATTATTTTTCTTCAAATTTTTTTTAAAAAAATCTTTGATATGGGGAACCACTAGTTTTTATAATAAAGCTAATTTTTAGGATTTAGAAAATTAAAATTTGACCTTTACACTTTTAGAAAAGTTATTTTTATACCCCTCAAAAAATTATTTATAAAATCATAACAAAATCTTTGGTATTTTGATGGGTAGCTACTCTAGTAGGATCACCTAGGGTACGTAGCAATTTGATGAGAATCAAAAACTTATATAAACTGATAGTTAAAATAAATATTAAATTATTAAATTATTAAAATAAAATTGTTTGTTTATTTTTGTCATGCCGTATATTCGAACGCATGTTGGATTAAATAAATAAATAATTTTGAGTGGGAGATTTCTTATAGAGATGGTAACATGATTTAATTACTCAATCTATTCTATCTCTAAGAAATCTAATTTTAATTTAAAATTTTTTACAACGGTTTTAAAATTATATTCATAAACACTATAGTTGTGGCCTTAGGCATTCTTCGCTTTGTTTAGAATGTAATTTATTATCGATATGAAAGGCTTAACGAGATGAAATGTTATTTGGGAAAGAACAATACTCCTTAATTGTATATGCTAATAACCTTAATTAATTCGTTATTAATAATGTCTCATTATTTCATTAGCGCAGATGGTTGCTAAGAACGCTATCACTAATCTCACTAAGGATGATATGCAGAATGACGATAATTATTTTGACTGGCGTCAAAAGATCAAGTACCTCCTGAAGTAGTAGAAGATCTTGGACTGTACTAAGGCAATGATGCTGGAGCCAGAATAGCTTTCTACTCTAGCTCTTAGATGTGCTACAGAACAATACAAGGCTTGAAAGAAAAAGGATCTGTGCAGTTTAATATGTTGGCTGCAACGAGAAAGAATCTAATGGAGGAGTTCATGGACCATTCAAATGCTAAGAGCCTTTGGGATATTCTTGAAGCGAGGTTTGGATATGTCTCCCCAATGAAGGTTCGTACTCATTGTAATGCTCCTGTTTTCTGATGGTCAAATAGTATTATCGGTATTGACGTTAAATCTGAGTCGGCAATTCATGATCTTGCTAGCATGGGTTTAGAAGCTTACATGTGAGAATGTTAGTCTACCTGTGCTTGGATTAAGGCGTTAGCCAAGTTTTAGGGTTCACCATATCCTTTAACATAAAACCCAAATTAACCATGTCTTAATCCTTGGTTAAAGATAATTCAATTTGATAAACATCTAATTCAAAACCCTCTAAATATCATATTTTTACATCTCTTCACACGCTCCACTCATTATCTCCATTTCACCAAACCACCATTCCCCACGCCTCCCTCTCCTCTTGGGCAGCCAACCATCAAGCCCCAAAACCCCCAAATACCCATCGCAATTTCTCCATCAAGCATATTCTCTCTTAAATTGAATAAGAAGAAGAAGCAAAGAGAGGGAGCTTTAAGAATTCTTTGTAGAGGAAGAACCTAGAGCAAATTCTAGGTAATATTCAAACCATTTCATTTCCATTTTTTTTTTTGAGATCAGAATCTAAAATTTGACATATGTGGGCTAGTTTGATCATGCATGAACTATAATTGATGCGATAATAATTGCATGTAGAGTATAGATGTATATTTACTCTTGCATGTCGTTCTAGAGAGTTAAAGTTGTGATCTTTGTGCATGTTGATAATAGTGTATTGTAGTGGGTTTTAGTCCCACATTGCTTGGGAGAATAAACCTCATACTCCTCTACTTGTATAAATATATGTGCACACTCAATATTCAACTCAAGGGAAATTTACCCAAGATTCTCTCTCTCTCTTACTTTAACATGGTATCAGAGATAGGGCTATTTCCCTTCCAATAAATTTTTTTTAACGCTTCTGCGTTCTTTTGCCAAAATTTGGCCTTGTCGCTTTGCGGCCTCTTAACGCGTTTTGTGTTCTCGTTTAGCCTTCGGGTTTCATTCTAACCTTCGGGTTCTATTTTAAACCTTCGGGTTTCATTCTAACCTTCGGGTTCTATTTTAACGGCATTGTCGTTTCAAGACTGTCTCTCGGTCTCAAATTAACGGCATAGTCGTTTCAAGCCGTCTCTCGGCCTCAAACGAACGACATTGTCGTTTCGTAGTCAGTAACTGCATCTCGACGTCTTAACATTGCCGTTATGGCTCCTTCAGAGAAGATTCCCAAACCACCTTTACCCCTCAATGATCAAAGTGACTGGGCAGGGTGGTCCACCATTGTCACCAATGCCTTGCGTGGCGCTGGTTTGCTTGATCATCTTACCAGTACGGGACCAGTTCCACCGTCCATCAGCACTGTTACTTCATCCAGTACTATTGCCTCTGGCAGTGGTGATGTCGACCTTCAGACTGCTCGTGCTCTCTATGTCAAGGAGAGTTCAGATTGGCAATTGCAGGAATTTCGTGTCATGGATTATCTCACTCGATGTGTTGGCTCTGGTCTCACTGTCGAGATTGGCTCGCTTCCCTCTGCTCGGGCCATGTAGACTCGTCTCACTGAGCGTTTCACTGAGTGCTCGGGTGCACGGGAGGCATATCTTCTGCAACGCATTGCTCTACAACGCAAAGGTAGTTCATCTCTACAGTCCCATTTTGGACAAATGCAAGCTTTTTGGACAGAGTTACGCTCCATGCTTCCTGGACGTAATTCCACATATGAAGACTGGCTAGCCTGGTACGAACGGCATGAGGTGCATCAACTGTTTCAGTCCCTTCCTGAATATTCAACTATGGCTGATCAACTACTTCATCAGCCTCAATTTCCGACTTTGGCCTCAGTTATGGGAGCTCTCACTGCTTATGAGACACGGCAACAGACATCACGACTTAATTTGTCAACAGATACTCCTACCTCTTCACTCGAGACTGTTCTGTCTGTACCTATCACTGCTCCTGTTATGAATCATACTTCTCCACAGGCTCTCTCTTGCAAATATTGCAAGAAGGAAGGACACCGCATTGAGACATGCTTCAAGCTTCATCCTGAGTTACGTTCCTCAGGTACTGGTCGTGGTCGGCGACCCCCTCAGTCTCAACCCTCTCGTACACCGGGATTGTTGACCAATGCTATACATTCTACTACTTCAGACTCTACTATTCAAGCTATTGAAAGTCTTCGCCGTCAACTTGATGCTTTTCAACATATCACCTCTACATCCGCCGGACAACTCTCTGGTATGCATTTTGCTGGTTCTTCAGCTAATCCTTCGGTCTCTGGTATGAATGATCTCTGGATTTTTGACTCTGGTTGTTCCTTTCATATGACTTGTAATGCCTCACTTTTATCCTCTGTCTTTACTTCATCCTCTCTTCCTCCTATCTACACGGCTGCTGGACAACCATTGTCCATTACTCAGTATGGCTCTATTACCCCACAAAATGATCCATCTGGTCGTCTAACACTTGGTCCCGTTTTATGTGGCTCCACAGTTGTGCTTGAATTTAATTTCTATTAGCCTTTATCCATGGCGGGCCTGTTTGTCTCATTTTCTTCTGATACTTGTATTGTGCAGGATCCACAGACGGGCAAGACGGTTGGGGCGGGTCGTAGGAGGCACAAACTGTATTTTTTGGAATATCTTCACCTTCCAGAGTCCATACATCCACGTTCTCTTATTTCTTCTCTTCGTTCGTCAAAACCCTCTACCTCGCTTCCTGCCAATTTATGGCATAGACGATTTGGTCATGTGTCTAATAAAAGGCTGGAGAGTCTTATTCAGTCTGGAGTACTTGGTCCTGTATCATCTAGTTCTAGTATTGAGTCATGTACTGGTTGCAAATTGGCTAAATTCACTGCTTTACCATTTAAAATGAGTACATCCGTATCCACTTCCTTATTTGATTTAGTACATTCTGATATTTGGGGGCCAGCTCCTTTGCCCTCTTCATCTGGCTACTTATATTATGTTAGCTTTATCGACGATTTCTTTCGTTTTACATGGGTTTACCTACTTAAGAATCGTTCTGACGTACTTACTGCTTATCAAGCCTTTACTGCTATGATTTTTACTCAATGGCAATCTCGTATTAAAGTTTTTCGTTCTGATTGTGCCAAAGAGTACCTATCATCTACCATGCGCTCTATCATGTCCTCTCATGGGACTATCTTTCAACAGTCATGTCCCTACACCCATGAGCAAAATGGTGTTGCTGAACGCAAACATCGTCATATCCTCGATACTGCCCGATCAATGCTCATTTCTTACTCTGTTCCTCGTCGTTTCTGGGCTGAGGCTATTCTCACCGCGACTCATGCCATTAATATCACTCCATCTAGCTCTCTTTCCGGTGCTACTCCTTATAGTCGTGTTTATACTCATCCTCCCCGTTATGATCTAGTTCGCGTTTTTGGTTGTCGATGTTTTATTCTTCTGCCATCTCACGAACGTGATAAATTGTCTCCCAGAGCTGTTTCTTGTGTTTATTTAGGAATTAGTTCAGAACATCGAGGTTATCGTTGTTATGACCCCGCAACTCGTCGAGTTCATATATCTCGCCATGTTCAGTTCGAAGAGGATTCTCCATATTATTCTGCTTCTGATGACTTTAATTTCCTCCACTCTACTGATCATGCTTCCCCGTCAACTGCATCACCCACTTCTTCACCTCAATTTTCCTTTCGAGATCTCCCTGACATCTCTCCCTCTCCTTCTGCTGACTCTTCCTCGCCCGAGTCTTCTCTTACACCATCTAATCCATATCCCGTGGACACAACTCTCACTCCAGAAAATACTGTTGATCTCCACGCACCTGCGCCAGCATCTCCCCCGCCTAAGGTTCCGCTTGCTCTTCGTCGAGGCAAACGCCCACATGTCATGCCTGCCCGGTATGCTTCTGTTACTTCTTATTCACCTATCTTTCATAACTTTCTTGCTGCCATTCATACTATTGTTGAGCCAAAGTCCTTCCAAGAGGCAGTTCAAATTCCAGAGTGGCGACAGGCTATGGCTGAGGAATTTCAAGCCTTTCAGCAAACTCATACCTGGGATGTTGTTCCCTGTCCTCCTGGGATCTCTCTTGTTGGCAGTAAATGGGTTTATAAGGTCAAGTTTCATCCTGATGGCACCATTGAACGTCGAAAAGCTCGTTTAGTGGCTCGAGGTTTTACTCAGCAACAAGGTATTGATTATGAGGAGACATTTGCTCCTGTTGCTCAGATGCCCACTGTTCGTACTCTCCTTGCGGTCGCTGCTGCTCATCGTTGGCCTTTATACCAGATGGATGTCAAAAATGCTTTTCTTCATGGCTCTTTATCAGAGACCGTATATATGCAACCGCCTCCAGGGTCAAATATTCCTTCGGGACATGTATGTCTCCTTCGCCGTGCTGTTTATGGTCTTAAGCAGGCACCTCGCGCTTGGTTTGAGTGTTTTCGCGATGTCGTGCTCAAAGCGGGCTTTATAGAAAGTCATCAAGATGCTTCTCTATTTGTTCGCACTACATCGCGTGGCAGAGTTTTATTACTCATCTATGTAGATGATATGATCATTACAGGTGATGATATGGCAGGTATACAATACGCAAAATCTCAGTTGCAACAACAGTTCCACATGAAGGATCTTGGATCTCTTCGGTATTTTCTTGGTCTAGAAATTTCTCAAGACCCCCGGGGTGTATTACTGTCTCAACAAAAGTATCTTTCAGATATTC
>BQKN01059107.1:5857-31893 GCA_022839385.1 Asparagus kiusianus | reverse complement strand
ATATAAGTCATGAAATTAAATGAAAGCAAATCATGAAAAATCAAATAAACAAACATGAATCGTGATTAAGAATTTTAAAAAACACAATAATATCAAAACAAACTTGCAAACTTGTTTTAAACTTTTCTTAGATAATTGTAAGTGTTGAGGACTGAAAGTATATATATGTTTTTAAAAACAACAGCCCTAAACCAAAGAAAAACAAAGAAATCCAACAAAAAACAACAATATCCCTGAAAATTAGAAAAATTTGGAAATAGTACCATTGGTCGACTGATGAGCTGATCGTTGGTGGAAGCTCAAACTTCATCGGTCGACTGATGAACCCATCAGTCGACGGATGACCTATTTCGGTCGACTAATGGCCTATTTCAGTCAAATGATGGTTCATCAGTCGACTGAGCAGAGCCAAAGTATAGTTTCCCAGCGATTTCTTCGGTTGACTGATGATCCTCATCAGTCGATTGATAACATGCACATGGTATGTTATGAATAGTGAAAATGAATTTCAAACCCCTTTTAAAAATATCAAATAAATTCCAAAAAATATTAAATTTGGGAAAATGATTATTCTGATGAAAATGAACATGTTACAGAAAAGATTTTTTAAATCTCATTTCCCGTTTGTGAAAACTTATCATTTTGTAAAACCTCAAAAATACGAGTTCGTTTAAACACTTGATTTTTACAAAATAAATTTATCCAAATTTTGGAATCCCTTTTAATGGATTAGTGGACTTTGGAAATGATATAAATAGTATTGTTTAGTCTATAATGTAAAAATCCAAAATATGAAACAATACGTGTACAAAACAAAAAATGAAAAAAAAACAAAACAAAAAGAAAAGAATTTGTTTTTTTAAATCGAACATGTTTTGGTACCCAAACACTCTTGGTACCGAAGAGTTAGGGACATGGCCCCTATCAATATAGCTCAATGCCCTTGGGTTATGATCCCATTTGGACGCATTTAGTACACGTGTTCGGTCATAACAATAATTATGCAAATGACCATTTCTATTGCAATCGGTATAATGGAATGGGTGCACTTATTTATATTAACCATTAACTTGTGCACGATGGACATTTTGCAAATAAGGATGGTCTTTTTAAATCATTTTGAAAATATAAAACTTTTTTAAATCAAAACAAAATTTGGTCAAATGACCAAATTTACCACAAAAATCACACTAAAACACATTTACATGCTTATGATGAACATTGTATGCATGTGTGTGTATGTGTGATGAAGAAACTTTATGAGATGCACATGGAGCTATAATATTAGTATTCTTTGGTTTATGTGCATCATAGTAAAGTTTTGCAAGATGGCATTTACGACCGCAAGTATAGTATTTAAAAATTTTGTTATACATGTGTGCATAGTATGTAGGTGATTTTGAAGTTGAAGCACTAGACTTAGCACACTTTTCCATAAGTTTCTTATTATTATCAATGCATTTATTTTAAGTTGAATCTAAAGATAAAATACGGTTTTTCATATTATTCAAATCTTCGTTTATAACATTTGCATTGACAATAGAAGTAGAAGGAGCATGATTATTGTTAAAAGAATTTATTTTATTCCTAATAGTTTCTACTTCTAATATGACATCATTTTTATTTTGAGATAAACTAGCAATATCTATTTTTAATTTTTCAGCTCTTTCTTTAAGATTCACATTTTCATTAGCAATGATATCAAATTTTGATGTTAGTGTCTCATGATCGGATTTTAGCTCTACATGCTTGCTTTTTAAATTAACATAATTATGATGCAATTTGTTGTACACTTTTATTAATTTTTCATATGCACAAGCGAGTTCATCAATAGATAAGTCATTATCGGTATCAGACCCGCATACCTCACTAGGACTATCGTCTAGCGGCCGTGTGAACAATGAAGCTCCGTCCTTACTTGAAGTGGAATCCTTCGGAAGACGTCGGATTTCCTCCGTTGCCTTGATGTGCCTCCATATGTTTCCACGATAAATAGGTACTATCAAAAGAAACAAGTTTGTTAGAAGTGAATGAATAAAAAACATTAAGCATAAATTCTAACACTAACTTGTTCATAGTAAACATCTTCTTATCATAATTGCTCCACTTGGATTTCTCCAAATTGGGCACAACTTAAGCATGATCAATGAATTCTCACAATTCAATATTTTTAGATCTAACAAATATTTTAAATCTAAAACACTATTGAGCATAGGGGAAAGTATTGAATTTAGGAGCAACATTAATGTCATAACCTAAACTAGGTGCACCAAGCATATCTATGATATAAATGCCAGCAATAAATAAAAAAATCACAAAGCTAGATTAGCAATAAAAAAAGCGAGGATCTCTGACTCTAGGTGATTAAGCCACAAATCAAAGAGTACCAAGATCTGATACCAAATGAAAGTACCCTAAGGGGGTGAATAGGGTATTTGCTAATCTAACTTGATATTAATACCGATTTAAAACTTATTAACAATATCCTAGCAATTTTTTTGAAATATAACAAGTTATATGAGCTAGGATATGCAATGAAATAGTAGGCAATATAAACAATGAATGTGAGATATGAGCAATAAGAGAAAAAAAAGAAAGAATACGCCAAATATCAAACACAAATACACAATATGATCACAGAGTTCGGTCATCCTTGACCTATGTCTCTGCTCCTCACTCTCGAGAAGAATCTCCACTATCTCAAATAATCACTACACATTTGGTTTTCCAAGTTCACTGGAAACTTTTATAATTCTCACAATACAATCACACAATACACATTCTAAGTGTTGGCCTAACCCGTGTCAACTTTCTCAAGTGCTTGCCACCTCTCACTAGGCTTTTCTACCAACATCACTCCTCTTGGAATTGACCCCGTCTCTCACCAACCACTTATCTCGATGTCCTTGTGTATTACAATGTGATCTCACAATGAAAGCTCAATAACAAAGTGTTTGTTCTCTAAATAAGATGAGAACTCAATTAGGCTCACTCTCAATGTCATAACCCCACAACCTAAATGATTATACTATACTTAAGCTCAAGGGGTGTGTATGTAAACAATGAGTAAAATGAAATAAAACTCAAAATAATCTAGCAAATATAAATATAACAATTTGAAATATAAACAAGCTAGATAATTGAGTTTAGAAACACTTCTCTAAGAACAAATGAGAGAGAAATTCGAGAGTTGAATGCTCAAATCAAATTTGATCTTTTCTTTTAGTAAATCTCTTTTTGCATAAACCAAAACATACTTAAAACTTTAAAACAAAATCTTTAAAAACTCACTTAAACATCCATAAGAAACAAATGAGAGAAGATGGCTTTTTATATCCTTTCAAACCAGCCAAAAAATCAACAAAAAAATAAAATTGGAAAAACTACCCGTTATAGGCTTAAAACTCCTAATTAGTTGACTGATGACATCATTAGTTGACTGATAAACTCAACCGTTGGCAATTTTAGCAGATACTGGAATTTTTGCGTATCTCACATTCTAAAATCAATTAAAAATAGCAAATCAACTCCATAAATTATGAAATTTTGAGGAAGTTTCTAAACATGTAGATAAACATGTTAGAGAAGGAATTTCTGAAATATCACTTTCCATTTGTGAGAAATAATTATTTTAAGACAGATATTCCAGATTCTAAAAACTACTAAAATACTTGATTTTGTAAAATCATTTTGATATAGTAAATCAACTCCAAAAATGATAGAATTTTGGTAAATATTTGTAAACGTATAATATAACATGTTAGAAAAGGATTTTGTCAAATTTTATTTCCTATTTGTGAAAACTTATTTATTTTGTAAACTGTTCAAGAACATGAAATCGTTAAAACTTGATTTTTGATGAAATTCTTCCAAACAAGTTTTGAAACATTTTTTAATAGATTAATAGACTTGAGGAAAGATATAAAATAGTATAAACAAGTCTTAAATTCATAAACAAATTATTTTCCAAATAAAGATGATAAATATGAAACTAACATGTATGTTTATAAATGTAATTATTTGTTTCATATTTATTTAATTTAACTTGAAAGAGATAAATGGAAATGTGTATGTGTGTAATATTTGAGCTTTAAGTATAAACACACAAAGTATAAGATCTAAACTAGAAACAATATACCCAAGCTAAGAGATCTTCGATATGCTCGTCTTGGTTGCGGATGATGCGATATTGGATCTTGACTTGAAATGCAAAACTTCATTCTGATTCCACCAATCTCCTTTGAATATTATCATTGAAGCGCAATTCTATCCAACCTTCAACGTAGATATTTGTGTAGATTACCTAACAAAATAAATGTAAACACTTGACAAACGTTGTTATGAATTGTTTGTTAATCATCAAAACTAGTTTTGATAGTAGGCTCATAAACATGAGACCTAACAATAGAATGATAATATTCTTTATTTGACAGTTTGTTGATACTCTATATTCATGGATTATGCCCTGTGTGAATTAAGCGTCACCGGTGCGTGGTGAATGAAAGCGGGTCCCGGTGGGGACAATGCCCTATATGAGGATGTTCACCGGTGGATGTATATATAAATGCATGCATGGTTTATTAATATCTCCCATGATTTGGGAAGTTTGGAATCCTGAATATTAGAGCTTGATTATTCATATTGACATCTCTTATTTTATTTAGATCAATGATCATGATGTGAGTATTGGTAGCTTATCACTGAGATCTATTCGTTCAATTTCAAATTTCTATATATATATCTTCCTTTCTTTTATCCCATTATGTTGGACCCAAGATTTTTATTGTTGCATATCGGGCCTTAGGCTCACCCCTATTATTTTGCATCCATTCACAAGTCATACAATTGATAAGAGAAAGGGTATCACAAACCCCGACAAAGAAGATTAGCTCCTGTTGTAATCATATTAGGAGTAATCTTGTACTTTATTTTTATCGTACTTTTGAGTTGTCGAACATGTACTAATGTGTATTGTAGTTTATTCTCAGACTTTATGGTGTATTATTATTCCTTCTAGCTTTCTACTATTCTGGTATTCTATGGACTCTGTTATGAACATTGTGATTTTGAGTGTACGTAGTAGCTATTTTAATTATGTTCTTCAGTATTATTATATATATAGGAGTGTATATGAAAATTATATAGGTTGTCTCTCTTTATTGCGGTCGGGTCACGTCTAGTTTTCATGTTTCTCTTGGGTCCTACCTCAGTAGGACTTGGAGGTGGCGTTACACTCTCACTGTAACATTAGACTCCTATAAGATATCTGTTGGGCATGAAATCAAATTTTACTTTCACATGATGGCCTCCATAATTAGGGATCTTTGAATTACTGGCATTGAACTTAGTCAGGAGCACCAGGAAGTTATTAGGGCTTTACTTGACCCTTGAAGTGACATGAAGCTACTTTTGACCCACGCCTTGGATGTGAAAAGATTTGACGATGTATGTAATAAAGTAGAACTTGAGGTAGAGTCGTCAGAGCATGCTCAAGATCAAGGACATATCTACTCAGAGCATGCTCAAGATCAAGGACATATCTACTTCAGCTTTGGTAGTTGAAGGCCCAAATTGTAGGGCTAAGAAGCCTATCAAAAGGGGTTCACCAAGGAGCCTTTGCAATGAGTTATGAAGAAGAATAAGCCAGTGAAGAAGGCGGTCAAGCTAATTAATAGAGCAAGGTCAAGTAATTCAGCTATGGTAACACCGACCACTTCGTAATGAGTGTCCGGAACTGATAAAGGTAAACTTTAAACTTAATCTACCATGTATTGCTAGTTCTGTACATGTTACTGATTCTAATTTTTCACGGATGGTAGACTCTAGAGCAATGGACCATATCTATTGGGACAAATCTAGTTTCATAGAATTTAGGAAGATTCCGTCCAGAAGCAAGAAGATTTAAATGAGGAACGAGTCATATGCATAGGTGCTAGGCATTGGCGAGTATTGGTTTCCCCTTCATTCAAGAAATGAGTGGATCTTGAAGGACATTCTATATACCCTGTGTAAGAACCCTAGTGACACTAGGAAAGAA
The DNA here is from genome assembly GCA_022839385.1 of Asparagus kiusianus. Classification (NCBI taxonomy): domain Eukaryota; kingdom Viridiplantae; phylum Streptophyta; class Magnoliopsida; order Asparagales; family Asparagaceae; genus Asparagus; species Asparagus kiusianus. Next base: position 25,856 of record BQKN01059107.1, on the reverse strand, counting down.
CTCTAGAGGGGGGTGAATAGGGTTTATGCTAATGTAATCCAATTTAATACCAAATAAAACTAATTAATAAATATCCTATCAAATTAGATATGCAATAAGATATATATGCAAGGATAATCAATATAAGCAAGGGTGAAACAAGATAAACAAATACAAACAATATAGTGGATGAATTAGACAAAAGAGAATGGTGATAGAGATAAACAAAATATAAGTGCACAAGTCAAACTCAAACACACAAGAAATAATCATGGAGTTCGGACCTTCCGTCCTACGTCTCCGCTCCCCACTCCTGGGGAAAAATTCACTATCACAACCGGGTTTTTTACGCTCACTCGAATAACATTTACACAACACAATATCGGTTTTCAACGCTCACAGATCAACGTTCAAAATCTCACAATATAACTACACAAATCTCACCTCAAGTATTGGCCTCTCACATGTCTCCCTCAAGTACTCGGAATTACAACCGACCCTCTAGGCATTACCACCAACCCTATTCCTCTTGGGACCGACCACATCTCTTACCTCTACACCCATCTTAGTGTATTTGTGCAATACAAAGTGAATCCTCACAATTAAGCTCTCGATACAATGGTTGTTATCTAAACAATGTGAGAACTCAATTAAGCCCAACTATAAGTTACAATCTCACAACCCCAAATATACCATATATGAAAATACTAAAAGCTCAATGTGGGTGTGTGTAACAAAGAGATAAATCAAAACTAAACTCAATGTAATTCTAGCTAATAGAAATTATAACCAAAACAAATAAAGAGTTAGAAAATAGTTTCGAAATTCTTCTCTAAAAACAAGATGGAGAGATGGAGATTGAAGCTCAAATAATGAAGATTATCTCCTCCACTTGTGAAAACTTCTTCACAAACCAAACAAACACTAAAATAAACTTAAAAACCCTTAAACAAACTTGTAAAACTCTTTTAAAACTTTTCTTAAGTCACCTCAGAAGTATAAAGGCATGGGGGTATATATAGGCTCATGAAACAACCTAAAAAACCAATAAAAATCAATAAAATAAACAAAATCAACAAGTTATCGTTACTGTGCAACGGTAACATTGGCGGTCGACCGCAGAGGCCAGTCTGGTCAACCACGAGCAGCTGAGAAAATAGGCTGAGTCTATGGACTTTTCGCGGTCGACCGTAGCGACACACGCAGTCGACCGTGAACTGATATTATTGATACTCAAGCTAAAAACTAAAAATCTGTTTTTAAACAGGTCTTTAAAAATAGCAAATAAAATCCAAAAAATATAAAACTTTAGGGAATGCTTGTAAACATGAAAATGAACATGTTACAAAAACTAGTTGCACTTTCCATTTGTGAAATCTCATTATTTTGTAAAATCGGTTAAAATACGAAATATCGAAAAGACATGATTTTGACAAAATAACTTAAACAGACTCTTGAAACATTTTGAAAGGATTTCAAGACTTATAAAAGATATGAAAATAGTGTAAACAAGTCTTCAATCCATAAACATATAATTTTACAAATTCAATAGAATATGAAACACATAAATGTATATATGAAGATATATATTGTTTCATATCTATATAGCTATACCAAAAACAACTTATCCATAAATAAATATGTGAATAAATCTATGGTTTACAAAAACTTGTTTTCTATGTGGATAAGTTACAAAATGAATAAACCAAAAATGATAAATATGAAACATGTATGTATGTATATAGATAAGTGTAATTGTTTCTATTTAAACTTGAAAGCTATAAAACCAAAACGTGTATGTGTGTATATAATAGATCTTAAAGTATCAACACACGTAATATAAAAGCTAAACTAATTTACCCAAGCTCGATTGATCTTCATTGTAGCTCAACTTGGTATACTTTGCGGATGAAGCTTGAACTTGGATCTTCAACTTGAATTACATGGCTTCATTCCACTATTTCGCCAACCTCCATTTGATGTGACCGTTATGGCGCAATTTCATCCAACTTCTAACGTGGATATTAGTGTAGATTACCTAACAAAACAAATACAAACACTCGACACACGTTGTTAGGAATTTTTTGTAATCATCAAAACAAGATTAGGGTGTAGGCTCATAAACATGAGGCCAACACCCTGAACATGCGAAGGACTCTTATTTTGGTTTCTAGACTAATGACTTTAGGAGTTAGTATTTATGCTTAGTAAAATTTGTGTCAACAGACTCTTTGCTTGGTGTTGGATGCTAGATTGATGGCTTTTTTAATTTTAATTATGACTTTTCAGTAGACAATAAAAATGCTTTATCTACTTTATCACTTTCTACTTTATCTTTTGTTATAAATTTTGTGCTAGGATCTGTTTATGACATACTAGACTTGGTCAGATTGGGCACTACAAGATGAGTAGCACTAGTACAAAACAGGACAGCCCAAACGGTTAGAACCGTTTGGGAAAACCCCCTCCCAAACGGTTATAACCGTTTGGGCAAGGAAAAAAAAACCCGTTTGGGCTAAAGCCGTTGGGGATGAGTTTTCCCCAACGGCCGCCCAAACGGTTGTAACCGTTTGGGCCGTTGCCCAAACGGTTACACCCGTTTGGACGTTATCCCAAACGGGTGAAACCGTTTGGGACCACAATATATGCCAAACGGTTCCAACCGTTTGGCCAAAAACTTGTCCAAACGGTTGGAACCGTTTGGACTATATTGTGGTCCCAAACGGTTTCACCCGTTTGGACAAGTTTTTGGCCAAACGGTTTCACCCGTTTGGACAAGTTTTTGGCCAAACGGTTACAACCGTTTGGCCTATTAATTTTAATATTTTTTTTCATTTTAGCTATTTTATTTATTTACCTTGCTTACATTTAATATACACATTTTACACAATGATTACTCAATATCTCACAATGAAATAAAAAGGAGAAATTTTTAAAACAGCCATTTTTTCAATTTTATTGGGCAAAATCGACCGTCTCACAAATTAATTAGCAAAACCGACCGAAAAGGGTCATTTTTGCAATTACGGAACTGCACGGGACTAGTAGTCCCGTGCAGTCCGCTTACCCCACTTACTCCGCTTTCTTTTCGTTCGTTCTTTCGTTCATTCTTCTCGTGACCACTCTGCCCCGACGAAAAAAAAACCTAGCCTCGTCGACCCCCGCCGCCGACCACCGCCATTGCAGTCGCCGCCGACCCCTCCGCCGCTCTCGTGACCGATCCTTCGACCCCCGACGCTCTCGTGACTGAGCCGACCCCCCCACCCCAAAACCCTAGCCTTCGACTTCGACTTCGACCCCCTGCCATTTGCAGTCGGCCGCCTAACCCTAGCCCTCCGACCTCGTCGCGCCGCTGACACCATCGACCCCCACCGAACCCCATCCTCAGGTGTGTTTTTCTTTTTAATTTTGCTGTTAATTTTTGAGAGGGATATTCATCAAATTTTGCTAGAATTGGGTGAATAATTTGATTTGGGAGTTAGGGTTTAGTTTAGCAATTATTTACATATGAGAGGGTTTAGTAATTATTTTTGAGAGGGATATTCATCAAATTTTGCTAGAATTTGGCTGTTAATTTTGCTGTTAATTTTGCGAGAATTGGGTAGGATTAGTTTTTATTTTGTGTAATAGGATGAATAATGTGATTTGGGAGTTAGGGTTTAGCAATTATTTACATATGATGAATAATAATTAGGGGTTTAGCCATTATTTGGGATTGATTAAGGTAATAAATTTGATGTTGATTTATTCAGATATTAATAGATTATTTGCATATGATGGACTGTGTATTTTCAGTTTCGATGACGAACTCCATACCCATTATTTGTTTCTTTAATGGGAGCCTCGGCGTCGGAGTGAATAATTTGCCGGTGTATGGTGGAGGTTCTCGGAAAATGTTCATGCTATCTAAGTCGTGTAATTTTGATGGAATGACTAGGGAAATACACAGAGTTACTAAAATTAAGAAAGAAGAATATACAATTAGGGTGTTCTTCAACTTTCCGATAAATAAGAGTAGAACTATTGCCGTGGAGATTACCGAAGATGAGGAATTGAATGACATGAAACAATTAGTCGAGATGCAAGCGTCAATTGAGTTGTTTATTGAGAAGTATCCGATTCAGGAATTTGCCCAAGTTTCACGACCTCAAGGAGAGTTTTCTCGGATGCTTGACTTAGACAACGAGTTGATTGGTTTTATGACATCTCCAAGTTAAGAGCCATGGTCTCAACCACAACATTTAAGTGAGTATTCTATCGGTGGGACGTTAACTAATATATTTAACGACGCTTCAGTTCATGTTACGGGTTACCCACCAGTCGGAGCAATTATAGAAGATGAAGTAGATGATGATTCAGATCATTTTGAAGAAGATGGCGTGCAAATTGATAGCATGCACGTGGCAGCTGGAATCGATGATGACGCCCGTTGGATGGAGCAATTTAACGTTAACAATGATTATGTGGAAGCTGAAGATCCGTTGCCCGACGAGTTTCATAATAAGGATTGGATAAATACTTCTCAAGCTGGATTTGTTGATGTTGGGCCAAATTTACAACGACTTGAGGACTTCACTTTTAAAAAAGGGGATCTATTCGAGAGCAAGGAGGCACTGATCTTTGCAATCCGAGAATGGTCCATCAAGAATCGGGTCAAATTCAAGCCGGTAAAAACTAATGCAACAAACTACAATGTGAAATGCTTCTTTAACGATAAGAATGAAGTAGAGAACGCAAATGAGCAAGATGAGAGAAAAAAAATTTGTCCTTGGTTGCTAAATGCCGCCGTGAGAAAATCATCAAATGGACAATTTGTAATATGTAGATATTGCGGACTTCACACATGTTGCAACCCGTCGGTGGATGTCGATGATTATTCTACATCTTCTTCTTATATATGTAAGCTAATTATGCCTGAAGTTAGAGCTGAACTTGATCTGAATGCAGGTCAGATATTTTAGAGGGTATATGACATGCGGGGCATTAAGATATCTAAATTTAAGGCATATGATGCAAGGAGAAAAGCGTTGTCTAAAATTTTTGGAGATTGGGAAAAATCATATGAATTACTTCCATAGTATCTTGAAGCTATCAAACGAAATAATCCGGGTACTGAATACAAAATATTATCCGAAGAGATTGCACCGGGTATGGAGAGGTTCACTCGCGTGTTTTGGGCATTTGGTCCTGCTATTAAGCGCTTCACTTTTTGTCGTCCGCTATTGAGCATTAATGGTACACATTTATATGGAAAGTACAAAGGCGTGCTTCTTGTAGCGACTGGTGTAGATGCAAATGGCGGGTTATTTCCTCTAGCATTTGCAGTCATGGAGGTGGAGGATATGTCTAGTTGGAAGTGGTTTTTTGAACTTATATACAAGTGGATTCCAAGTGTCCGTGCGCCAAGAATAATTACCTTTATTTCGGATAGGATGAAAGGAATTATAAGGGCGTTACATGAGGGTTTTAGTGGACCACATCACCATCGATATTATTTAAGGCATATAAGAGATAATTTCAAGAAAAAACACGGTGAGATTAATTTGTAAAATCTTTTGTGGCAAACCGGGTGTGCAACCGACACATTAGTATATGAACATTGCAGGGAGAAAATCAAGTCTTTGTCATTAGATGCACATAATTGGATTGAAAATAACTTGAAGCCCCAATTCGAGCATCGGTGGGCATTATGTAAGGATGAGGGTGTGTGGTTTTGCATGATGACGACTAATTGCTCCGAGAGCTTTAACGGCGTTCTTAAAGGAGCACGAGCTATGCCAATACAATCTTTGGTTGCGAGAACATTCTATAGACTAAACGCATACTTCAAAAAAAAGCGTGGTGATGGCATAGACTGGACAACACGTTACACACCGAAAAATGAGTCCATTTTGCATAGAAGAATTGAGGCAGTAAGATCATGTTAAATTACCGTATTCAACGACAACGAATGGCAGGTACAGGATTGTGACGGTATCTACACCGTTAAACTATTTGATGTTGATTGCGCTTGCACATGTAACATACCACAACTCCAAAAAATACCCTGTGCACATGTGCTTGCGGCTTCTTCTAATCAACCGAGAGTTGCTAGAATTCCCAGAAATCGGTATTGCTCGCCTTGGTATTCAACAGCTCACTATCAAAAGACATATAGTGAGAGTTTTTATCCACCTGATGATAGTCGGTATTGGCCTGAATATAATGGACCACATATAATTCCACCTCAGTACCGGAGACAAGCAGGTCGACTACGATCTGTGCGAATTAGGGGAACCATGGATCAATGGCGAGAAGGAGTGGTCAAGCATAAAAAATGTAGTCTTTGCAAATAACCGGGACATACTCGACCTCGTTGTCCATCTAGACACAATAGATAGCAACTAATTGGTAATTTATATCATTCTTTTATTTTTATATACTTTAATAAAGAAACTGAATTACTATATGATTGATTATTGACATGTGTATAATTGTATGTGCAGGTTTGTACACCATGGATCCTGGGCCGGATAGTGATGAGGTCTTATATGACCAGGCTCAGCATCGTTCACATATTATATTCTGTACAGAGGTAATTCAATTACTTTATAATTGCAATATTTGCATTTACATAATATTGCATTCTTATACTATCATTTGTTGTACAGAGAGGAGGGAGTATCGTTATGGTTGATCATAGCCTCAGTCATAGCCGTTGGCGGTTAGAGGATGAGCGTATCATATCAGCTGTGGTACGGGCCGGCTTCTTGACTTGTTCAAAGCTTCGTTGGATAAAGCTCGATTGGCCCCTACTGACCGCGTTGATGGATAGATGGAGACCTAAGACCAATACTTTCCACTTCCGGATGGGCGAGGCTACCATTACTCTACAAGATGTAGCCGTGATACTCGGTCTCCGTATAGATGGTTCGTGCATTACCGGCACTGATAGTGTTGTATGGCAGACAAGATGTGAGCAGTTGTTAGGTGTAGCTCCACAGTCAATGCCTCGAGGAAATATTAAGTTGAAGTGGTTGAGAGAGACCTTCTCAGTACCGTTGCCTGTTGATGCCCCACAAATTTTGGTTGACCAACATGCACGTGCATACATTATGCACATGATTGGTACTATATTATTTTCAGATTCAAGTAAAGATAAAGTGCATGCGAGGTATGTGTATTTATAATATGAATCTGTATTTCATTGAATTAGCTTATTTTGATAAATTGGAATATTATGAATATGCTAGGTGGTTACCACTCCTCGAGGACTTGGACGCATGTGGTACAAAATCGTGGGGTAGTACCGTTTTAGCATACTTATATAGAGAGATGTCAAAAGTGGCACTTATGCAAAACAGTAAGCTTAAAGGGTGTCTAAGCTTATTGCAAGTATGGGTATGGGAGAGACTTCATTTGAAGCCAAGACTATGCACGCATTTACAATTAGATGGACAAATTCCATTGGGATGCAGGTATTGTATTTTTTATGTAGCGAATATAACTGTAGTTATCATTGTGGTACTAAATGTATGACAAACATTTTTTTGTAGATGAAATGTTGAAAAATGCTACGACGAGACCCCGGCTAGACAATTGGATTTCTACCGGAATGAGCTTGACCGTATGAAGATTTTTTAGGTAATTCTCACAGAAAAACATGCGCTTTTTCTTCTACATACTGAAAACCCAATTCTGATATGCAACTGTATTAAATTATTGTAGATGGAATGGGAGCCCTACACCTAATTTCTACCTCAGCTACCCCCAATATGCACAGAATACCAAGTTGTATGGAGAGCTAGAGTTCCTCTTATATGTTTGGAGATAGTAGAAATGCATGTACCGGACCGCGTGCTTCGATAATTTGGTCGTGCACAACATGTTCCGCAGTTTGTTGAAAAGATAGAGAGGAAGGCAAAGAAAGGAGGCCAACAAATAAACTGGATGATCGTGCATAAAGCTTTTATACACAGATGGAATGATAGGCATTTTTGTATTGTCAACCAAATTGAACCAACTCCTCGGGAATCAGATTACTACACTTGGTATTGGGGCATAACCCGAAGATGGATACTTCATTCGACCACAATACCCGTTGAGTCGCAAAGAGGATATGTGCCCCGGGGTATAGATGAGAGAGAATTAGTAAGTATTTTCATATTTTGATTTAAGTCCATTTTTATTGATACTTTATGTGTTGAAAAATTTACAGGTATCAGCAATAGATGACGTTCAAACTCTTGCAAATCGTGGCTTGGAATTGGCTCGAGCAGGTACGATAAAATTAAATCTCAAATTTACATTCTGTAATATCAAATTTAATATGAAATTTTGTTTTTGAACTATCTATCGCAGATAGAAATCCCGAAGCACATGAACATGTATTAATATATCATGCTATAATGCAGAGGCTTCAACAATCCTTACACCGAACTCATGAAGATCGTCATGATGGACGGGAGGTAACGCCATTCGTATATACACGACAACAGCGACAAAGTCGAGGACGACGCAGAAATGACGATGAAGCTGGACCTTCCCAATGTGTCGACGATGGAGTTGGACCGTCACAACCACAAACATAACTCGTCGAAGGACGGTATGGAGGACGACGAAGACAAAGGAGGAGGAGGAGAGTTCTTGGATGTATGTAAACTACAGGTTATATACATTACAAAACTATTTAGGGATGTGATTTTTGGATTTGTAGTCGATAATATCGTGTGATATGTTTGATTTCTAAGTGGATTTGTGGTGCTATTATGTTCAATTTGTTAGTGGGAGTTTGTGGTGTGATGTGATTTGTTTGATTTGAAATGAGTATGTGGTGAAATCAGTATGTAATTTGTTAGTGGGAGTTTGTGTGGATGTATGCACAGGGACTACATGAAATGCAATGGTGAAATGAGTATGTGACTTGTTAGAGGAAGTTTGTGTTGATGTATGCATAGGAACTACTTGAAATGCAGACAAAAAGTGCACAAAAATGTGCACAGCAAGTGCACGGGACTGCTAGTCCCGTGCACTTGGTATTCAGCAGCGGGTGGCCTCTCTGCTTAAAAGTCGGGACTAGCAGTCCCGACTTTTAAGCAGAGAGGGCAGCTCTTGCTGAACACCAAGTGAAAGGGACTAGCAGTCCCATGCACTTCGTTTGCCAACGAAATACATGGGACTGCTAGTCCTGTGCACTTCGTAAAAGACCGTCTGCTGCAAAACCGACCCTTTTCTTCTGAAAAGGGTCGGTTTTGCTAATATTTTTCAGTTTAGGCCGATTTTGGCTATTAAAATTTAAAAATGGTTGGTTTTAAAAATTTCTCCAAATAAAAAACATATACATACACAAAAATGTCTCAAGCGGTGCTAAATATTCAATATTATATATAAATACACAATAATTACTCAAAATGTAATATTAGAGATACATGCACAATGATTACTCAATATCTCACAATGAAAATTAAGCACCCAATATTATATAATTGTCTCTGATATCCAAAATATCTCATACATCAAAATATAAGATAGGAGCGGCCTTATCCATCCATTCAAGGAACAAAATAAATTCCTCGAAGAATATCCTCTTCGGACAAGCCCGAACGCCTTAAGTCTGCAAATATCCTAGCAATATTCTCATGTGACAAACCTTGAGCACTGGAAGTAGAAGTGTTAGCAGTTGAAGCAGGACGAGCGAATGTGGTATATCGGTAGCGGGCTGAGGAATTAGAGCCGGACAAGCTTTTCAAACGCGGTATACTTGCAAACAAAGAAACTTCAAAACTGTAAGTCCAACAATTTACCGATTCCCTTATCTGAAAATAAAGTATTGTCAAATATTATCTAAAATCATTTAAGATGTCCTGAACAATTATGAGATTGTAATCTTCAAGCAATAACCATCATGATAAACAAACACTAAATACATACAAAATAATATTAATGCTACAGTACAAAAGCGCATACCAGTGTCTACCATTTTTCTTCCAGTTTCTCCACAATGGTTCTATTACTATATTTGGCCCTAGGAAACGGTACCTGAGCCATCAAAGTAAAAGTATTTGAGTATAAAATTAACTAATACAGAATATCTATATCCATTATAGATAATGAACTTACTCTGGTAAAGATTTTGAATTATGAGCATCAATAGATAATAAAAGATAGCACTCGTTTCCTAAACAAAAGCAGACTAAAAACTAAGAATACATAGTAACACATATTATAAACTGAAAGCTGACGATAAGAATAGCATGTTTTTTCAGAAGGCTCACCAAGGTTAATCCGCCGGTGTGATGCAGCATTAGATGGTTGTTTTGGGTCCATAACCCAAAGAGACCTATCAATTTCATCCATGGTAGACCAAAACTCCTGCAGCTTCTCTAAGTGCAATTTTTTGTAAAGACATCATAGTAAACATAATACATAATACATAGTATAAAAATATAGAAGCGAAGAGGTCTAAGTTTATCTACTGTTTTGTGTACCTTGTTGAATTGCCTCACAATATCTTTCAATCTGGAGTTTTTTGACCACTCAAACTCACTGATGTAAGGAACATCCTACAACAATATAACAAAGATGGTACAAGTTAGGTTAACTGTAAAAGGTAGAATTTTAGGGAGATGCATTCTTCAATTCTATAGATAATAATTTAACCTCGATTATGGAAGAGAAGACCTTTTTCCTTTGCATATTAACTATAAGAAACAAGTTGCCAATTGTTCATTAACAACAACAACAGCAACAACAACAAAGTCTTCGTCCAAAAATATTTGGGCTGACTAAATGGATCATACTCCATCATTCAGTTCCATTAAGGGTTATACACTCCACTAACTAAAATTACCATATCCTTCTTAATGATTCATCATATAAAACTAATTGCAATAATGCATGTGGTGGCTCATGGCTAGAATAATTAATCAAACTGACAGCGAAAATCGAAGGAGAGCTGTGAGGATAGTTTCTAGGCAACGTGATCTCCAAAGTATGTGCTCTTCCTTTCTTATCTCTGAGGATGAAACAAGCAAAAGGAGATGACATTGAGATTTATGAAGTACAAAATTAAGAACAACAATTCTGCAAACACTTCACAGATTATGAATTGAACTGGAAATAGGTAGGAGTAATCAATCAGTCATTCAAGAACTCGATTTTCCTAAAACCCTAGAGAAAAGTTTGGGGGAGTCAACCGTAACCTGGGAGTAGATGGAACGGTAGAGAGGCGCTGGCGGCGGTTCCATGATATGCATCAATCATACATCAGCCATGGAAACGCACAATTAATGTAGCACATAAAATTGATTAACCCCTTTCATGAAACAAAATAGAAAGTGCATACTCATCACTTAAAGCAAAAATTATAACTTGAACATTCCAAATTACCTACGTGGAGTTTGTTACTAGTCTTTTCCCCCTTTTTGAAAATTTCGTTTCTTACTTTGCTATTGGCAGTCTCCCCGTATGATTCAGAATTCAGGATATCTCATAACCAAACATGAAACTTCTCCTATCAGCTATATCAACTTAAGAACTTTGGTAAGTACAAAGTAGAATATGTGTGCTTTATAATTTCAATGTTACTTAACACTAATTTCAAATCAATATGCAACCAAGATAGATGATCAAAGAATGACAACCATTCACAAATAAAATTCAGAAATGAAACTTTGAGGATGCTACTTTAGAAGTAACTATGAGATGTGTATAACACGCATTTTCAATACTACTCTAACTTCCATCAAATTGACCAGTCACCCGGTCATACCCAAAGTCAAATCTGCAAACACTTCACTTAGCAAAAAAAAATGTATAAAAATTCAGCAGTCTATGAGTTACTTCTAAAGTTGGGTAAATATATAACAGAATCCGTTGCAATAGACAACTCTGGGTTATACTAATCTTCACAGTAGAATATTCAGCGGTCTAATTCCTTTAGAAAAATAAGGCTATAATTAGATTGATTGGTATACAGCTAAAAACTTGTACACAGGTACGCACGTGATAAAAACAAGTAAAAAGGAGGCAAAGATCCCCAGCGATTGTGTCATAGTTATGTGTTAGAAAATATACTTCTAAGATACAGAAATCAATATTTTGATAACTAGCCACGAACATCTACATGTATGAAGTATCTCAGCAACATGATCATATCCATTGCATCATCCAACACAATCTTAGTCCTTCTGGTGAAACTAAAGATCCAAAACTATACGCAATAAAATACCCCAAACTAGCTAGTTTCATGAAGATTTAGCACTCAAGATATACTAATCTGTTACATTTGTAGTGCATCAAATAAAAACATATTTTTAAAAATCAGCAAAAAGTTACCTCCTTGGTAACCATACAGAGCCTACCACTGGCCATCCCGTGCTCCACGAAAATCCTAGCCGCATAGCCTAAGGAATTCCCTCCACACAATAACGAACCTAATTACACTAAAATGAACAGAAAAAAATCAATTTTCGACAAAGTCTTCTGTAAGGAGACTCACTCTCAGTTCTCATTTGTGAAATTTGAAGCGGCGACAACAAACGATCTGCAAAATGATGCAGGAGATGGCAAGCGACAACAAACGATCTGCGAAATTTGGGGATGGAAGCCTCATTGTGCTTCATCGAGCCATGGCGACGCACAAGAAAGGCCTTAATGTGCTTGGCAGGAGAAGGAGGGGGGAATGGGCGCTTAAAGATCCTAAGGGGCGTGGAGCTTATGCTCGAATTGGCCGAGGAATTCTTGTAAGAGCTGGGTAAAGGACTGGGGCTGTAAAAGGGGAGCTTTGAGGGGTTTTGTGTATACCTCGTCATTCAATTTCTTAATACAACCGATGGAAACGATGGAGGCCGAGGAGGGAGGGGGGCGGAAGAGCGCCAGTGAAGATGAGGGAGGCAGAGGGGGTACGATGGCCCGCGGCGAAGATGAGGTGCGTTGGCCGGCGGCAGCGGTCGGACTTCGACGGGGTCAGATGAGGCGAAGACGAGGGGGTTAGGGATTTGAGAGTGCGGTGATGAAAATTTTGGGGATGTAATTTAGCGCTGGGACGAAAATTTTGGGGATTACTAGGCACTGGAATGAAAATTTGGGGGGGGGGGGGGAACCAAACAAAAAAGGCTTTTATTTTTTTTGAAAAAACTAATAAAAACTCCCAAACGGTTTTAACCGTTTGGGTTGAGATATCCCAAACGGTTAAAAACGTTTGGTTCAGCCGTTTGATATTTTTCAACAGCCCAAACGGATTTACCCGTTTGGGTTTATTATCCTAAACGGTTATACCCGTTTTGGCTATTTCTACTTGTCCAAACGGTTGTAATAACCGTTTGGACAGAGCTGTTTTGTACTAGTGAATAGGCTCGCTAGGGGTAGAATCATTGGTGCTCTGGCTAAGGTAGACTTGTCCACCTGTGATTTTTGTCTCCAGATAAAACCACTAGGAGACTATTTGGTATAACACAAAGAGGGCAACTGCTCTATTGCAATTAGTATGTTCTGATATTTGTGGACCAATGAATGTGAAGGCATGTAGTGGAGCACCTTATTTTATCACATTTATAGATGACTCTCTAGGCGCGATCATATATATTTGATTTCTCAACAACATGAGATATTGGATTGCTACAAACGCTATATGAGCTAGTGGAAAGTCAATTAGGTAAAATCATTAGGGCTTTGTGCACCGATCTTGGTAGAGAGTATCCATCCATCCAGTTCAAGGAACTATATCATTCAAGGGAATGCCCTATACTTCGTAACAAAATAGGGTTACAAAAATAGGAATAGGACTCTACTTGATATGGTTCAGAGTATGATGGCATAGGCTAATCTACCCACTTCATTTTAGGAGATGTGATATTGATAGCAATATACATTCTGAACAGTGTATCTTTAAATTAGTACAATCAACACCCTATGAGTTATGAACATGTGAAAATCCAGTGTTGGATCACTTACGTTCATGGGTTGTGTTGCTTACATGCACACCATTTCTCATTGGTATGGGAACTTAGGCCCTAGAGGGAAAAGTCTATTTTTATATGCTGTTTTAAACACTCTAAAGGATATGTGTTTATAGGTGAGAAGGATGATGGCACTATGACTAAGTTAGAGTCGCAGGATGTTGAGTTCCTCGAGGAGGTTTCCAACATAGAAGATAGATAGGTTAGGATATGGGCTTGTATGAGACTATACGAGAATATTACAAAGCCAAGAATGGAAGAGGAAGAAGTTCTTCTACCAGTCGAAGATAGTAGGAGTGAGATACCCATAGATAACTTAGACCTATATATGGAATCTCATCCTTGGAGATTGTCATGCGGACTAGTATCTAGGTGATGTTTTGAAATCGATGGGGTAAGCTTTCATGGTAGCATTGTATGATATTGCAGAACACAAATCGTTTAAGGATGCTATTTCTAGGTTTGCTGCAAAAGAGTGGAAGATGACAATGGATGAGGAGCTTGAGTCTATGAGGAAGAATCAAGTCTAGGACCTGGTGGATCTTCTATTAGGAGGCAAGACCATTGAGAACAAAAGGGATTTTCAAGGTCAGGCAAAAGGAGTATGAAAGAATCAAGCAGTGCAAGGCACGAGTGGTGGTAAAATGGTAGACCCAGAAGAGTGCAGTGGACTATGAAGAGACATTTTATTCGATGGTAAGAATCAGCTCTATTCACATGATATTAACTCGTATAGTGAAGATGAATCTTGAACTAGTTTAGATGGATGTCAAGAAAGCTTTTCTCGTAAGAGAACTAGAAAAAAATCTATATCGATCAACCTACTAGTTAAATTGCCAAAGGATTTGAACACAAGGTGTGCAAATTGAAGAGATTTATTTATGGCTTGAAATAGTGTTCCATGATGTGGTATTTTTTGTTCCATTAAATCATACAAGGTTTAGTTTTCGAGTGATAGATCAAGATAGTTTTGTCTATCTATGATGAGCAGGTAAGACGTTTGAGATCCTGTCATTATATGTTGACGATATATTGCTACCAAGAATCTCTATCCGTCTTGTGAAATCAACAGGAAATTGGTAGTTGCTTTATTAGCTCCTTTTGTCCATCTGATCTTTCCTGGTATTCCCGCATTAATTCAAAGAGTTCGGAAATTAGGAGTTGGCTATCCTCCAGCTTTGAGATGAAGGACATGAATGATGCTAAATTTGTCATTGGAATTCAAAATTTGAGGAACTGTTCTAAGAGGAACTAAGGTTTTATCTCAAAAGATTTGCATAAGGAAGGTCTTCAAATAGTTTGGCATAAAAGATTGTAAACCCATTGGATCTCCAATTGTAATACCCAACCCTAGTAGTCCTACATCAGAAGTGGAGAAGAGATTGAGAGGCTATATAAGCTAAGTTATAGGCTTCAAGTGTACCACTGACTAGTCAATTTTGGGTGTGGGCTCAAATTACATGCTACACTCAGTGGGTCCCATGGCTTACAAGATGTTAACAAGCTCCTGGGTACGGGACATGACAAATGGTATCATAGCACTTTGTCATTCAGAAGTGTGGAGCTAAATGCTATTGGCTAAGTGCTACACTGCACGGTAGGAGACACCCTTAGAGTCCACGTCCCCTAGCGGTGATACTGGAATGTGCTAATTATCATGCTGTGGTAGGGACGACACCTTTGCAAGGTATGGTGATTGTAATATCCCAACCCTAATAGTCCAAGATCGAAAGTGGAAAAGAGCTTGAGAGGCATTATAAGCTAAGTTGTGGGCTTCAAGTGTAGCATTGGTTAGTTAACTTTGGTAGTGTTTTGAGCCAAATAACAAGCTACACCTAGTAGATCCTATGGCTTACAACACATTAGTGGGTTCTGGTCCCTTGGCGTGAGTAAAGAGTCACACACTTAGTCGAGAGTAATATCCCATGATTGAAGCAAAACAGAAATAAATGCTAATCGTTCCTTATAGGAGTGCAATCGGTAGTCTTATATATGCTATGATGTGCATGAGACCTGATACATCGTTCGCAGTGGGACTAATGAGTAGGTATCAGACTAATCATAGTATGTCTCACTAGAGATGAGTCAAGGGGATTCTCAGATTTTTGAGTGGAATTACTCATTTTACATTGTTCTATGGCAATTCAGATACTCACTTACAAATGTTTCGGGTCTTTTTGAATTACAATTAACATAGATTACAATTCAAAAGAATCTAAAAGAAATAAGATATATTTGTAGAGGTTGGGTTCTTTCATAGAAATAGATCTTGAAATGATTAATGGCGAGGTTTGTCTATAATAGTCAAAGGCGAAAATCACTGGACATCTTTGGACAAAGCTCACTAAGCAGTTTTAGGCGAAGCTCATTCATCAGCTTTGGACGAGGTTCATTCTAGTGAACTTCGCCAGAATGTGGGTAACCCATATTTCTTGGGGTGCGGATGATGTGAACCACATGGATCCATTAGGCAAAGTTCGCATTAGGTTTGGGCGAATTTCGCTATTGTTTGGGTGGGTTTTGATGTGGGCTTATGCTTGGGTCCACATGAAGTGTGTAACCCATGAGTGTTCAATTCTTGGACTTGGGCAGAAGTTGAATATATTTACAAGACCCGCACAAAGTTTTCGACATCCTACTTTTGGCTTGTAATAGGGATCAAAATACTTCGAGTAATAACCTGAGGTGTACTGTTGAACGTAGCTTGAGTCATCTTGTTTGGGTCGAAAATGACTTTTGTTTGACTACTTTGGTCGCCAGTGGTGTACTGTTAAACATGAATTTCTTCAACAATTCATTATGATTGGATGCTTAATAGCATTTGCATTCATCCAATTCTGTGTTTGGAATGAAACTTGCTTGCTCTTAGCTTGCGTCAAAGCTTGAGAGAATAGCTCCTAGTAAGTGATGTTTGCTTAACTACAAGTTTGGAGAAGTCTGCTCAATTCAAGTGTTTGGACAAAGTTCACTGACTAGTGAGGGTCACCAAAACTATTGTCTCTAGATATGAGCCTTGATTTGCGGTTAAGATTTCTCTTTGGGGTCAAATATTCAGTGAGATTCAACGTACACCCTAGGGTTTAGGTTATTTTTTAGCCTCTTTGTTTGGTCAAATCACTTTCTTAAAAAGTTTGTTATGAGAAGTTGGATTCAGAGAGCTTATAAATAGCTCCTTCAATTCTCATCATTTCCCATCTTATTTTCTCCATGTCTAAGTATTCTCTAACCCAAACGCAGAAGTTCTTTGATAAAGGAGCTGAGATCAATTGGCTCCAACAAGAGTTTGCCCAAGTAAAGCGCAATTCTACAGAAGAAGTTGGTGTTCTCCACCTTTTGGTGTATTTTCTTCACGCTAAAATGACTATTGACGGGCCATAAATGTATACCTCTAGAGTTGCAAGTGCACAACCAATCAAGTTTGTAGGATCTGAAATAGATACACTTGAACACTAGAGGGGGGTGAATAGTGTTCTTTTAAAAGTTATGCAAAGTATATTATAAATTGCAAAGAAAAATGGCAATCTCAGAAAATCACAATCACAAACACAGAGATTTATACTGGTTCCACCAATTCGGTGTACATCCAGTCCCCAAGCAAATCCCGTTTGAGAGTTTCCACTATGATTTTGAATAAACTTACAAAATCAAACGCAAACCTGACCAATTTGCAAGTCCCTACAAATTGCAACACCAATTGACAAACACCTTGTCAATTTAAACACCAATCTCTACACCAAGAGATCAACCCTCTCAAACCCGAGAGAAATCCTTTTGAAGCAAGAAAACAATTGATCCTATAAGCCTTGAATGTGTAATGAAGTGCATTAGTGGCTTAGGATTCTTTTAACCTCTGTAAATTGCCTAAATGATAAGTATTTGATGAATGTTTAAAGGAAATTTCAGAAACTTCTCTTTTTCACAAAATCTGAATGTTTTTCACTTGAAAAATTGCACAAAGATCAAAGCTTATGGGTATGTATGTCTCTGTAATTTTTTTGAACAAATAACCTATTTATAGCCCTTGAAAAGATAAATTTTTAAACTTTAAAAACGTTTAAAAACGGCTATAAACAGTCATAAATTCAAACTTTGAAATCTGGAAAAACTGTATCTGTAGTCGACTACTATTGACATTAGTCGACTACACTGAGTTCAAACAGAATCTGTGTATTTAGAATATTTCTCAGTAGTCGACTATAATGCACATTAGTCGACTACACTGTAATTTGACAGAAACTGATAAAACAAAATTTGAGTTCAGTAGTCGACTATAGTGTAAAATAACAGAAACTTATGTTTCTGTCGAACACCTGAGTAGTCGACTATAATCTATTATAGTCGACTATACTGTAAATTGATAGAAACATGTATTTGAGTTTTATACATGAGTAGTCGACTACTATTCTAATTAGTCGACTACTAAGAGTAAAAATTCTGCTATAACTAGTTTTTATAATCAAGTTTTAACTATAATTCTAATGGTTAACATAGGGGATTTCTATAGTTAACCAACACACTAAGCCTGTGTTAGTGTGTTCTAATATTTTGTGTGTGTGCATGTGTGTGATCAAGGCTTGTACAATTATTCTAAGTAAAGAAAATATAAAATACATTATCTCATTTGTTCTTCATCTTCTTCACTTCAAAATGCCTTGAAATCAACTTGCACTTGTACATATTCTGATATTGAAATCTGCATATAAAAGTTAGTGCACACACTGTATAAATTATTATTATCAAAACACTATCATGGAGATATGATATTCAACATTCTCCCCCTTTTTGATGATAACAAATAATTTATGTCAAAGTATGTATTTTATAATCAGGTTAAGAACATAATGAAATAACCATACTTACTCCCCCTGCATATAATACTTACTCCCCCTGCATATATGCAAATTTAAGTCTATAACAGTACATAGTCTATAATACATAGTCTATAACAGTACATATCATAAGTACATAACATAACTATTCCTCCCCCTTTGTTATCAACAAAAAGAGGAAGCTAAACATGACATTATTTCTTCAACATGAGCTAAAACTTCAAACAAATCATCAAGGTTATGAACATAGTCCATAACTTCACCCATCCAAATAGGTAGGCATAGACTTGCCATAAAGACCAAAAGTTCCATATTGTTCATTACCATGATCTGTTTAAAATATATAGCACATGCATTATCTAACCAAACATTATCATAGATAATAAAAACACACAATCAACATAAGTGACATAGTAGCAACATAAAAACCATATTACATAAGTCTTAACTACTCACAACCACATAGTTTTTGAAACTTAAACAAAATAACATAAGTGTTTTGAAACTTAATCATAAAAACATATTAAGGTGCTGGAGGAGGTTGCTGTCCTTGAAAATACGTATTAAGCTTTGTGTCCAAGTCTTCAAACTTCTTGATTAGCTCTTCTTGATTACTAATGATATATGAATTCTGTGCATATAGAGCTCTTTGACCAGTTTTAAGTTCAAGGATACGTGGACTTAAAGTGTTGTATTGTACGTCTGAAAAGCATGAGGGTTCTGTAGGAAATGGTGGTGGTTGACTTGAAGAAGCTCCTGCTTGAGTTGAAGATTGTGGAATTTCTTCTTGATGAGGTTCAGGTTCATGTTGAGGATTATGTTCTTGAATTTCAAAATTAGTGAATTTCATCCTAGTTAGGGCATTAGAGTCAAAGAATTCAATCGACCGAACAACAGAATTTTCAAATTGAAGATCAACATGAAATTTGTCAAAGATTTTTGTTAGGAATGCACCATAAGGTAGAAATCCTTTTGGAATAGTCAAAAGATTGTCAAAGTAAACTTCAGCCCAATTAACTTGAATATTTCCCATTATAGCATATAAAGCTTTTGCTAAATCTAGGGAAATGAAATGAAAACTCCCAGTTTTTGAAAACAAGTTATAGGCTAAGATACGTGCAATGAACCTAGGAATTGGACGAAGTTTGTTTGAGTTGTTTAAAGGTTTGCCATATCCAGGAAGAAATATATGATTTGACAAAAGTTTTGAATCATTCATCCTAACAGACCTAAGAGAAACTCCTTGATAAGGAA
>BQKN01059102.1:0-10504 GCA_022839385.1 Asparagus kiusianus | reverse complement strand
CTATTTCTACTGTTGTTCTTTTAGTGGTTTGTTACTTGTCTTATTTTTATTGCACTAGTTTTAGCCTTGAGACCCTAATCACCCCCCTAGGGTCCAACAATTGGTATCAGAGCTTGATCTCTATATTAGTTTTTGGTTTAATCACCTTAGAGAAAAGATCTTATGGAGGCTTCAATGAATGTGCATATGTTAGAGGGACAATCCACCACTAGACCACCACTTTTCACCGGTAGTAATTTTGCTTATTGGAAGGCTAGGATGAGGATTTACCTTCGTTGCATTGACCTTGACATCCTAGAACTCATAGAGAAGAAACATGTTGAAAAGCCCAAAGTCGGGACTATGACCGATGGAGAAAGGCACCTAGCCAATCTCAATGCAAAGGCTATGAATGCCTTAATTTGCGGTCTTTCTCCTAACAAGTATAATAGGGTTTCCACGTGTGCAACCGCATACGAAATATGGGTGAAATTATGTATTACACATGAAGGAACCCCACAAGTTAAGGAATCCAAGATTAGTGGGCTTATGCATGAATATGAGTTATTTAAGATGCTTCCAAATGAATCCATTGATGCTATGTTTTCTCGCTTCACTAACATAATCAATGAATTGCATGGTCTTGACAAGAAATTAACTATCCAAGAGACGAACTATAAGATCCTCCGTTCATTGACTCCTATATGGGAACCCAAAGCTACGGCCATAGAGGAAGCTCATGATCTCACCACTCTAGCCCTCGATGGCCTAATCGGCAAGCTTAAGGTTCATGAGAAAAAGCTCAAGGGAAAGGAGAAGGAGGAAGTATCCCCACAGGAAGTTGAGGAGCCATCACCAAAGATGAAGACCATTGCTCTCAAAGGAGCTAGTGACCTGTAAGACCCCGTTGATTTTGACAACTTTCAAGTGTGAATATGAGTGAACAAAGATAATTAATATATATTATAAATATCTTTGTGGCATGGTCATGCATGAGAAATGATATTTGAGCTTATGAGCATGTGTATATGCCTCAGGTATGAGGATGAGTTGCAAGTTTGCATATCGTGTGCAAAAGAATCAATGTATGCAGATTTTTGTTCATGAGTCGACTCATAACATGTCATGAGTCGACTGATCAGGTTGAGTCGACTTACGCCTGTCATAAGTCGACTCATGATATCGAGTCCTGTTCCCAATTTTCTTCTGCTGAGTCGACTCATAATTTTTATGAGTCGACCCATGGCCATGAGTCGACCCATAATGAGTCATGAGTCGACTCATCGCATTTTTTCTGGCTTCTTTCGATTCGGGTTTGTGGGTTTCGGGTCGGGTTTAGTTGGCTCCTATATATTGCTTAGCACCCGAAAAACACCCATTTACATCAGATCTCTCCAAGAAACCCTAGCCCCTTCCTCTTCTCTCAAACCCTAGGTGTTCTTGGAGATTTTGGGGGCGTTTCAAGGGGGATTTCAGCTTTCCTTTTGGATTTCAGCAAAGAGGATAGTCTTCCACCACATCTAAGGCGAGTAGCATCTCACCCAAACCCTTCCCCATGTTTTTAACTGTTTATAAACGTTTTTAATGGATTTTATTGAGCCTAAGACTTATTTTAAGTATAAAACAATATTCTTGTTAGGGTGAATGCTAGAAATCATGTGTTTAAGATTTTAAATCCTCACCAACAAGTTTTTAATGAAAACCCAGATCTGGAATTTTGTTTAAAGAATAAAAACAAGAGTTTTTATATTGATTAAATGTTTTCCTTCATGTTTGGGATTTAAATATTAAGGTTAACATGCAAGTAGTTGTTTCTCGGGCTATATATATGTTTTCTCTCTGTGTAATAGTCTAAACTTGAAGGCTAGATGCATGTATACTGGTAAAATTGAGATATGGAACGAGTTGAACAAGTTCAGTTCAAACAAATGCAGATTTCAGCCCTTGAGTCGACTCACGACTCATCATGAGTCGACTCATCATGTTGAGTCGACCCATGGCTAATCATGAGTCGACTCACGAACTCGTTTCTTGTTGTCATTTATCTTCTGCTGAGTCGACTCGTCAGTATACGAGTCGACCCATGATGTATGAGTCGACTCATAAGAGTGCATGAGTCGACTCATCTGAGTTTTTCCTGTTTTCTTTTGTTTCCTGTTTAATCACTTGTTGTGTACAAACATATAGATTGAACACACATGTTATATATGTAAGATGACTTTACATGATACAAAGTTTGGACATGTACGGCAAGGCACGTATAAGAGTTGAATGGACACTCCATTAATAGTAGTAACTTCATGGTTCATGTAAAGTCCTCGTGTTGGACTATAAGCGACTAAAGTCCTCGTGTTGGACTATAAGCGACCAAAGTCCTCGTGTTGGACTATAAGCGACTAAAGACCCCGTGTTGGGCAACCTTTGCTAAACCTTGAGCATAATACACATTTGGGTTGTGAGCACGACACTTTGATGTAGTTGGACATGATAGTGATTTAAGTGTACATGACACTTATTTCGACTATGTATTTTTGGCATAGCTGTGTTTATTGGTAGACATGGGAGTATTATCTTTTCTTGTCTTTATTGTTCATATATTAGACTTCGGGTTTGGAAACTTAGGGATTTTCAATTTGAGATACAAGGTATATACATGAGGGTTTCCTTGTTTGGATTATTTCGCTCGACGTACCTATGCTCGTGTTGAGATTTCCTAAGTACTAAAACCCCTTACTATTAGGACCTTGTATTAATATCAATATATATTATTAGATATAACTGTATTTTCATACAACGAGCCCTATCCCTTGGGGTTGGTTGTGATGTTGCTCGCTAGCGCTTTGACGCTCGTTGTCCCTCCCCCTTTTCAGGTCACGACCCAGGAGCACGGAGAGCCGTAGGTTGATAGCGGACTACTTTAGTGTTCAGCTTTACTTTATCTATGTATTATTTTATGTGGGCTCCACTGTAGTGTTGTCAGACATTTGAGAGTTTATTCTAGAGTCGTAAAGGCTGTGTTGCCTTAATTTCCTTTACTCAGACTTGCTGTATTTTGAGACTTGTAAGAACTCCAGTTTATTTCATTTCAGGCTTTGACTATGTACTACAGTTTATTTCGTTGATGAGATGTTTTGTGTTCTATCATTTCATCTAGTATTGTTGATTCACTTTTCACTTGCTTTGTACCTACACCTGATGTTGACTCCACTAGAGAGATAGTGATTGTGATGGTGAAACGTGTTACTGCACGGTGTGGTGCATGGCAGGTTTGACATCCATAGTTTCACCTCGGACTGCAGCCGTGTGTGAACCCAGGGGCGTCACATGACCACTCCTCATCATCGTCGTCGGAGAGTGAAGTTGATTTTTCTAGAGAAGTGGTTCACCTCTCTAGAAGAATTTCTAGACTCATAAAAATGAACAAGAAATTTAACCCCCGATCTAACAACAAATTTTCTTCACGTGCAAGAAAATGTTTTGAGTGCAATGAACCGGGCCATATCGCTAAGGATTGCCCCAAGCTCAAGGAGAAATACATGAAGTACAAGAAGAAGAAGGCTATGTATGTCGGATGGGAGGAATCCAAACCAAGTGATTCGGATAGTAATGAAGAAGGAGCTAAACATGCTCTTCATGATCCCAACATTTGCTTCATGGCCTATGAACAAGAGGTAATATCCGACACCGAGAGTGAATCCTTTTACATGCAATGTGATCTAGCTACGGCTTTAGAAGAATTGAACATTGAATTTAAAAGAATGTCAAAAGAATTTTCTTCTTTTAAAAAGTTGCATACTTCTTGTGATGTCAAACTAGAACAACTACAAACCTCTCTTGCACTAAAAGATGAATTGCTAGGAGATCTCGATTTTGAGAATAAGCAATTAAGACCCAAGATTGAAAGACTAGAAATTAAAAATGGTAGGATTAGACCCACTCATGCTTATGTTAATCATCATCACCATGATAGAAATAGAATTCATAGATATCATGCTCAAACACACAAGAGAAATTTTGTGTGCACATATTGTATGAAACATGAACATATTTCTACTCATTGTAGGATCAAGGATAATCATGAATTTTATGGCATGACATAGGTACCCAAAGGTACCAAGTTTACTAACCACCAAGGACCCAATATTTGGGTACCTAAAGTTACTACACTTTCATCTCTTATAGGGAACATCATGGCAACAATGTAGAGAGATGTGCTACCTTGATAGTGGTTGCTCACATCATATGACGGGCAACAAAGAGCTATTTGCAACCCTATCAAGGATTGAAGGAGGTAGCGTCTCCTTCGGTGGTGGAGAGAAATGTAAGATCATTGGTATTGGGTGTATTGGTAAGACACCCTCTCCCGTTATAGAAGATGTTTATTTGGTTAATGGCTTGAATCATAATCTTCTTAGCATTAGCCAATTGAGTGACAAAGGTTTTGATATTTCCTTTAAACCGGACAAATGCATTATTAGTATAAATGGAAAATTTGTTTTTGTTGCTAATCGAAAATCTAATGTGTACATTTTTGAGATGAATGAATTAGTGAATCAAGATGTGAAGTGCCTTGCGGAAATTGATGAAAACCTTTGGATTTTACATAAGAGGCTTGGACATGCAAACATGGAATTGATATCCAAATTGTCCAAAAAGAATCTTGTTAAAGGGTTACCAAATTTGCATTTCATCAAAGATACCATATGCGAAGATTGTGCTAAAGGTAAACAAACTAAGTCTACCTTCAAATCCATCAATGAGGTATCAACTTCTAAACCCTTGCAATTACTTCATCTAGATTTGTTTGGTCCTATGCGTGTTACCTCTCTTGGCGGCAAACACTATATTTTTGTTATCATTGATGATTTTTCTTGTTTTACATGGATAATTTTTCTTGCTAGTAAAGATGAATGTTTTGATGAGTTTTCAAATCATGTTAAAACAATTGAAAATGAAAAGGATTTGAAAGTTGTTAAAATAAGAAGTGATCATGGTGGTGAGTTTCAAAATATTTCTTTTTATGATTTTTGTGCTCATCGTGGTATAACTCATGTGTTTTCCGCTCCTAGAACACCACAACAAAATGGTGTTGTTGAACGGAAAAATCGAACCATACAAGAGATGGCATGAACTATGTTAAACTCCTTTGATTTGTCTAAATATTTTTGGGCGGAAGCCGTCAATACGGCTTGCCATGTTTTAAATCGTGTTTTGATTAGACCAAAGCTCAAGAAAACTCCTTATGAACTATTTTATGGAAAAACTCCTTTTATTGGTTATTTTCGTATCTTTGGTTATAAATGTTTTATTTTAAACGCAAAAGATCACCATGATAAATTTGATTCCAAAATTAATGTTGGTATTTTTCTAGGTTATGCACCTCGAAGTAAGGCTTATAGGGTCTTCAACAAACGAACTCTTGTTGTTAAAGAATCTATAAACGTTACTTTTGATGAGACTAATTTTGGTTCACAAGTTACTTTGCCTAGGAAAGATGATAATGATGTTGAGGGAGAATTGGAAC
The DNA here is from genome assembly GCA_022839385.1 of Asparagus kiusianus. Lineage (NCBI taxonomy): Eukaryota > Viridiplantae > Streptophyta > Magnoliopsida > Asparagales > Asparagaceae > Asparagus > Asparagus kiusianus. The sequence continues at coordinate 5,001 of BQKN01059102.1, read as the reverse complement.
TTTTTCAACTTAATAATACACCCTCAATAGAAGCTCAAAAAGATGTGGAAAGCACCAACACTCATGTACAAGAAGAACTCCCCAAAGCATGGAAATTCGTATCAAATCATCCAAAGGAGCAAATTATTAGGAGTCCTTCACAAGGAGTTGTTACTCGCTCAAAGGCTTTGAGTGAGTGTGGTAATGTTGCATTTCTATCTCAATTAGAACCTAAGAAAGTTAATGATGCTTTAAATGATGAATTTTGGGTTTTAGCTATGCATGATGAACTAAATAATTTTTTGTAGAAATGATGTTTGGAAATTATTTCCTAGACCTAACAATGCTAGTGTTATTGGTACTAAATGGGTTTTTAGAAACAAACTTGATGAACATGGCATTGTTACTAGAAATAAAGCTCGTTTGGTTGCCCAAGGATACAATCAAGATGAGGGCATAGACTATGATGAAACCTTTGCACCGGTTGCAAGGTTAGAATCAATTAGGATGTTTTTAGCATTTGCAAGCTTTAAAGATTTCAAATTATTTTAAATGGATGTTAAAAGTGCCTTCTTAAATGGTTTTATAGAGGAGGAAGTATATGTTGAGCAACCCCCCGATTTTATGGATCATGCTTTTCCAAATCATGTTTACCGGGTTCAAAAAGCTTTATATGGGTTGAAACAAGCTCCTAGAGCTTGGTATGCTCGCCTCTCTAGTTTTCTTCTTGAAAATGGTTTTTCTAAAGGGAAAATTGATATAATACTCTTTTTGTGAGAAAAAGGAAAAATGGTTTTATTTTAGTACAAATATATGTTAATGATATCATCTTCGGTGCTACTAATGAATCTCTTTGCAAGGATTTTTCTAAGGTTATGCAAGATCATTTTGAGATGAGCATGATGGGAGAGCTCACATTCTTTCTCGGGCTCCAAGTCAAGCAAACTAAGGATGGGATATTCATTTCTCAAAGCAAATATGCTAGAGAATTGGTGAAGAAATTTAATTTGGAGAACTCCAAGCATGCACCAACTCCCATGAGTACAAGTGTCAAGCTTGATGCGGATAGTGGTGAGGATGTTGACCAAAAACTATACCGATGTATGATAGGTAGTCTTCTTTATCTCACCGCTAGTAGACCCGATATCATGTTTAGTGTGTGTGCATGTGTACGTTTTCAAGCTTCTCCTAAGGCATCTTATTTGATTGCCGTTAAGAGAATTATTAAATATGTTCATAGAACAATTGATCTTGGTTTGTTTTATCCAAAGAGCACCTCATTTGATTTATATGGTTTTTGTGATGCCGACTTTGCCGGATGTAAAGTAGATCGCAAGAGTACGAGTGGAACATGCCAATTCTTGGGAAATTCTCTTGTTTCTTGGGCTTCCAAGAAACAAAATTATGTTGCATTGTCCACTACGGAAGCGGAATATATTGCCGCCGGCTTATGTTGTGTACAAGTTTTGTGGATAAAACAAAGCTTAGTTGATTATGATTTGATTTTTCAAAATATAAAAATCTTTTGTGATAACACTAGTGCTATCAATATTTCAAAAAACTCGGTTTTGCATTCTAGAACCAAGCATATTGATGTACGTCATCATTTCTTACGCGATCATGTAGAGAGACAAGATGTATCCCTTGTGTTTGTTGACACAAAATCTCAATTAGCGGATATATTTACCAAGCCTCTTGGTGAAGATGATTTTTGTCGCATAAGAAATGGTTTGGGCTTATGCACTATGTGAAAGTTCTATTTACTTGCTTGTTTAGTTGCATTTCACATGCATTTTTGTTTATTTTTACCCTATTTTGATGGTGACAAAGGGGGAGAGAAATCTCCTCATTTGTGCACATAGTAAGGGGGAGCTCATAGATAGGGGGAGCTACTATCTATAAGCTATATTTATTTTGCTCTTATATAATGGTTGGTTGTCATCATCAAAAAGGGGGAGATTGTTAGCCCTTATGTTTTGATGATGTTTTACAACCACCATTATCGGTACTAATTGCTTGTTAAGTGAAAATATAGTAAATATATACATCAAGCATGTTAGCGCCACAAATGGAGGATTGGATGGAATATACGCTACAATGATGATATCCAAAGGAGGATGAGGCATAGTGATGAAGCAACGTTCATTCAAGAACACTAAATGCAATAAGAAGCTTCATCCAACTCAAGCTATATCAAAACTCAAGAATTGTATTCTACGTAAGGATATTAGCTAGTTTTTATTTTCTCTCTAGTACTAAAATGTAGGCAAATAGTTTAGATTTAAATTAAAGCTATTGGGATATCACACACACATTTTTAAACTTATAGTTTTGAGCGTTTTCATAAAAATACTATTTTTCACAAGTATGAGGACCTATCAGCAAAATTCCTTTTCCAAACAATTTGTTTTTAGTGTTAAAAATATTTTACAAAGTTTCACAATTTTTGGAAGTCAAATGAATATTTTACAGAATTTTTAAGTGAGTCAAAACAGTTTTTTGGAATGTATCAGTCTGCGGTCGACCGCCACGGTGGACCGCACCTGAGTTCATTCGTCAGTGGGCAGCAGAGACTTTCACGGTCGACCGTCACAGTCGACCGTGAGCTCGAGATTTCCCACGGTCGACCGTCGCGGTCGACCGCAGAAGTTTCTGCTCGTTTTCTCATATTCAGATCTGGCTCGCGGTCGACCGCGAATATTTCACGGTCGACCGCCAATTGTTTTTCAACGGTCTTTTATTTTTGGTTTCTGTGCCGACTGTACACAATCTCAGCGCAGACTGTGTTAAGATTTTGGGAGACTAGGTTATGAGTTTAAATAGCTGGCTTCTCCTGTTTAAACTCATACACTTCTTCCTCCTCATTGTCCCAAGCTTTTGAAAAACCAGAGACGTTGTTTACTGAGAGCCAAAATTTTCAAAACCTGTTTTCTGTGTTTTCTCAAGTGCACATCCCAGCTTCAGTTTAATCTTTCTCTTTGCCATAGGGACATTGTAAAGAGAGAGTTCTTACACCATTACTACTGTTTTGAGAGTGTGATCTTGTGGAGATCAACTGTGTGGGAGTGTGATCTTGTGGAGATCAATTGTGTAGTTGTGAGATCGTGAGGGGATCGTTGTGTAGAAGAAGTTCCGGTTTCCAAACCGGATTGTGTAGTGCATTTCTCCTCGAGAGTGGGGAGCGGGGACGTAGGTCAGCGGACCAAACCTCGTTAACACATCACGCGTCACAAGGATAACGATTCCTAACTCTATCTCTATTTCTACTGTTGTTCTTTTAGTGGTTTGTTACTTGTCTTATTTTTATTGCACTAGTTTTAGCCTTGAGACCCTAATCACCCCCCTAGGGTCCAACAATTGGTATCAGAGCTTGATCTCTATATTAGTTTTTGGTTTAATCACCTTAGAGAAAAGATCTTATGGAGGCTTCAATGAATGTGCATATGTTAGAGGGACAATCCACCACTAGACCACCACTTTTCACCGGTAGTAATTTTGCTTATTGGAAGGCTAGGATGAGGATTTACCTTCGTTGCATTGACCTTGACATCCTAGAACTCATAGAGAAGAAACATGTTGAAAAGCCCAAAGTCGGGACTATGACCGATGGAGAAAGGCACCTAGCCAATCTCAATGCAAAGGCTATGAATGCCTTAATTTGCGGTCTTTCTCCTAACAAGTATAATAGGGTTTCCACGTGTGCAACCGCATACGAAATATGGGTGAAATTATGTATTACACATGAAGGAACCCCACAAGTTAAGGAATCCAAGATTAGTGGGCTTATGCATGAATATGAGTTATTTAAGATGCTTCCAAATGAATCCATTGATGCTATGTTTTCTCGCTTCACTAACATAATCAATGAATTGCATGGTCTTGACAAGAAATTAACTATCCAAGAGACGAACTATAAGATCCTCCGTTCATTGACTCCTATATGGGAACCCAAAGCTACGGCCATAGAGGAAGCTCATGATCTCACCACTCTAGCCCTCGATGGCCTAATCGGCAAGCTTAAGGTTCATGAGAAAAAGCTCAAGGGAAAGGAGAAGGAGGAAGTATCCCCACAGGAAGTTGAGGAGCCATCACCAAAGATGAAGACCATTGCTCTCAAAGGAGCTAGTGACCTGTAAGACCCCGTTGATTTTGACAACTTTCAAGTGTGAATATGAGTGAACAAAGATAATTAATATATATTATAAATATCTTTGTGGCATGGTCATGCATGAGAAATGATATTTGAGCTTATGAGCATGTGTATATGCCTCAGGTATGAGGATGAGTTGCAAGTTTGCATATCGTGTGCAAAAGAATCAATGTATGCAGATTTTTGTTCATGAGTCGACTCATAACATGTCATGAGTCGACTGATCAGGTTGAGTCGACTTACGCCTGTCATAAGTCGACTCATGATATCGAGTCCTGTTCCCAATTTTCTTCTGCTGAGTCGACTCATAATTTTTATGAGTCGACCCATGGCCATGAGTCGACCCATAATGAGTCATGAGTCGACTCATCGCATTTTTTCTGGCTTCTTTCGATTCGGGTTTGTGGGTTTCGGGTCGGGTTTAGTTGGCTCCTATATATTGCTTAGCACCCGAAAAACACCCATTTACATCAGATCTCTCCAAGAAACCCTAGCCCCTTCCTCTTCTCTCAAACCCTAGGTGTTCTTGGAGATTTTGGGGGCGTTTCAAGGGGGATTTCAGCTTTCCTTTTGGATTTCAGCAAAGAGGATAGTCTTCCACCACATCTAAGGCGAGTAGCATCTCACCCAAACCCTTCCCCATGTTTTTAACTGTTTATAAACGTTTTTAATGGATTTTATTGAGCCTAAGACTTATTTTAAGTATAAAACAATATTCTTGTTAGGGTGAATGCTAGAAATCATGTGTTTAAGATTTTAAATCCTCACCAACAAGTTTTTAATGAAAACCCAGATCTGGAATTTTGTTTAAAGAATAAAAACAAGAGTTTTTATATTGATTAAATGTTTTCCTTCATGTTTGGGATTTAAAT
>BQKN01059101.1:36145-51348 GCA_022839385.1 Asparagus kiusianus | reverse complement strand
CCTAACTGTAGGAAGGTTTGATCACTCGATTTGAAAGTGGACCTCTCATTCATTGAAGGAATCGAGAGGGGATTTTGGTTTTGGCCCTAACTGTAGGAAGGTTTGACCAAGCGGGAATTGTGTGGTGGAGACTATGAGTCGTCAAACACCACTGAAAGTTTTGTGAGGGAAGATTAATCCATCGAATGATTAGATCTCATCTCAGCAAAAGAGTGTGTGTGAGAGTTAGAGTCCGACGAACAAGAATGTTCGGAATTCGAACGCGGATCTCTTGTTCATCTCTCTTACAGCGACCGGGTTATCCCTAAGAATACCGCAATGTGATATTCTTCCGGGAACTTCCCGGTACATCGAAATTTTCTGAGGATACTAAGGATAGTATCTCTTCAGGAATTTGCCATTTATTGGCATCATGAGCCGGTCACCATCTTTGGTGACTAGGCGATAGGCGCCGTTCGAGTAAACTGTTTCTACTACGAACGGTCCTTCCCATTTGGGTTCGAACTTGCCTTTCTTCTTGGAGTTAAGGTTCATAGGATGTCTTTCAGTTAAGACCAAATCCCCTTCCTTAAAACTCCTCTGTCGAACCTTTTTGTTGAAGGCTCGAGAAATCCTGGCTTGGTAAAACTCAATATGCTGTTGAGCTTCCAGGCGCTTTTCATCAAGCATCTCGAGTTCTTCGAGACGCTTTTGATGCTGTTCTTCGGTCGTCATCTGAGTTGCGAGGGCGATCCGAAGAGATGGAATTTGGATTTCCAAAGGGAGAACGGCTTTACATCCGTATACCAATGAATACGGGGTTGCGCCGGTTGGTGTACGCACCGTGGTACGATAGGCCCATAGAGCTGCGCCGAGCTTGTCATCCCAATCCCTCTTGTTACTCTTCATAAGTTTCGACAAGAGCTTTATGATAGTCTTGTTGAAGGCTTCAGCTAACCCGTTTGCTGTGGGATTATAAGCTGTTGACGAGATGTCTTGAATTTTGAACTTTTCGCAGAACCTTATGAAGGCGTTGCTGATAAATTGAGGACCATTGTCATGTATGATTCGTCTTGGAACACCATGCCGGTAGATGATATGGTGCTTGATGAATGCAATGACGTTGCTCGTCTTAACTTCTCTGAGTGGAACCGCTTCAGCCCATTTGGAGAAGTAATCGGTAATCGCCAGGATGAACCGGTCACCTTTGACTGATGGGGGGTTTATAGGACCAACAATGTCCATTCCCCAAGTCTCGAACGGCCATGACGTAACCGAAGGATGCAGATGCTCCGGAGGTTGGTGCATATAATTTGCATGTATCTGACACGCGTGACACTTTCGGACATATGTGATTGCATCACTCATCATGAAAGGCCAAAAATATCCCATTCTTCTGATGCGATCATAAAGTTTGGGACCAGGTTGGTGTGCGCCACACTCTCCTTCATGCGCCTCTCTAAGCACTTCTTCAGCTTCTTTGGTCGACAAGCAACGTGCTAGCAGCCCATCGTACCCCCTGCGATACAGCGTTCGATTCTCCGTATTGTAGTAGAATCTTGGCGCTCTTCGTCGGATAGACTCTCTCTCCTTCACATCTTCTGGCAAGATTCCATGCAAGACGTAGTCGATGATGGGGAAACGCCAATCTCGGGGTTCGAATTCAGCCTGAGTTGTGTGTACCTCCTGGACCTCTTCTTCCCTGCCATTTTCATCATAAAGTAGCACTAAGAGTTGGTGAGTTCTTACCGTAACAAACTGCTCTGTTCCGGGAGGCTGTGCCAGAGATACAGCTAAAGCTACTAACGCATCTGCGTAGGTGTTCTGTAACCGCGGAACGTGCTCGATGAAGAATCCTTCAAACGATTCCGCTAGTTCCACCGCCATCTTGTGATAGGGGATTAAATCCTGACTTCGGACTTCGTACTCCCCTTGGACCTGTTTAACTATCAGTTGAGAATCACCGAAAGCTTCGAGATACTCAACCCCCAGCTCCTTGGCGAAATTGAGCCCTATAATCAGTGCATTATACTCTGCTACATTATTCGAGCACGGCTCAGTTAATGAGTAGGCTCGAGGCATCACTTGGTTTCCTGGGGAAACTAAGACAACCCCAACTCCGGAGGAGACCTTAGAACATCAGGGAGTACCTGTGACAAGAGCCGCTCGGGAAGCACCATCGAAGTACAAACGCCACACTTGTTGATGCGAAGTTGCGTTGACTTCGTGGGTTTCATCAGATAGGTCATCATATATCTCGGCGGTATCCGTGGTTGGATTATATGCCAGGAGATCGCAGATGGCCTGCCCTTTTACCGACTTCTGCTGTTTGAAGTGCAGATCGTATTGGGACAGGAGTAAAGACCATTTTGCCAACCGCCAATTCATGGAAGCTGGTTGAGTCATGAACACCCGGACTGGGTTAACTTTGGAGATGACATAGATGGTCTGTCCAACCAAGTAATGCCGCATCTTCTGGATGGCGAACACTAAGGCTAGGCATTCTCTCTCAATCATGGGATATCGAGATTCTGCGCCTACCATGGTTCGGCTTAAGTAATACACCGCCTGCTCGTGACCGTTATCGTCATCTTGTGCAAGCAATGCACTTAATGAGTGGCTCGTTGCCTTGACATAGATCAAGAACGGTTTGCCTGATTTCGGTGCAACGAGTATAGGAGGTTTCGAGAGGTATTCTTTAATACTCTCGAATGCCTTTTGACAAGCGTCCTCCCACACGAATGACACGCCCTTCTTTGTGAGCCTGGAGAACGGTTGGCATTTCCCCGAAAGGTTCGAGATAAACCGACGGATATAAGCCAATCGCCCTTGTAGTCCTCTGAGCTCTTTGAGGTTTCTCGGAGGTTGTAATTCATTGATCGCCTTCACTTTATCCGGATCAATGTGAATACCTTTGGTGGTGATGACAAATCCTAGGAATTTACCACTGGACATTCCGAGGAAAGACTTAGTAGGGTTCATCTTCAACTGATGGGCCCGCATCAAGTCGAACATGGTCTTCAAGTCTTTGATGTGATCTTTCTTATTGCGACTTTTCACGACCAAATCATCCACATAGCATTCGACCGTCTTTCGGAGATGCTCCTGGAAAATCTTCGACATAGCTCGTTGATACGTAGCACCTGCATTCTTCAAGCCGAAGGGCATGACTGTGTAGCAGAATACGCCGAGAGGCGTTCTAAATGCGGTATGCTTTTCATCATCTGGATGCATCTTTATCTGGTTGTAACCAGAGAAACCATCCATGAAAGACATCCTCTCGAACCCGCACGTGTTGTCGATGATAACATCCGTGATGGGGAGAGGAAAGTCATCTTTTGGGCAAGCAACATTGAGGTCCCTAAAGTCGATGCATATCCGGATCTTCCCGTTCTTCTTCAGGACCGGTACAATATTGGCAAGCCATTCCGGATGTTGCTCCTCTCGGATGAATCCCGAATCGACAAGCTTTTTGACTTCGGCTTCGATCGCTTCCATCATTTGCGGACGAAACCGTCGTTGTTGTTGTTTGACTGGTTTGACATCCGGCTTAATGTTGAGACGATGCACTGCTACGTTTGGATCAAGCCCTGGCATGTCTTCATAATTCCAGGCGAACACATCGATGTACTCCCGGATAAGAGAAATCAATTCTTCTTTCTCCTCGGGTAGGAGGCTGTTGCTGATGAATATTGGCTTCGGATTCTCCTCGCTTCCCATATTCACCTGGACGACTTGGTCTTCGGTAGGAGGCTCTCTTTGCTCGAACCTATCACCGTACTGCATGCTTAAGTGATGAACCCACGGGTCTTCCCATGTTGGCATCTGATCATCCTCTTCTATTGTCGTCGGATCAACCGTGATCATGTTCGACATTAGCTTTTTGAACATTTCACCAAGACTAGCGTCGGAATCCCAAGACGAAGAGTCTGAAGAATATCCGTTTCTAGCTTTGTTGGCAATTTCATCAATGACTTGCCAATAACATTCGTCATCTGAGGAGACATAGCCTAAGCCTCGTTTGTGGCGATAATAATCGTCGGGCTTCCCTTTTGGTACATAGGCCATGCGAGGTGGAACTCGCGGGCCTCGACCAAAGAAAAGACCTTCTCCGATCTTGAAGTCATATCCCTGCTTTTCCATCATATTACGTGCTTTCGCATCGTACCTGAACAGATGTGGGGCAGGCTTATCGTCGTCGTCTTCCTCTTCCATGAAGTGGTCGGGTATCGGAGACTTTCTTCCTTTGCCGTAGACGACCTCCTTTCCACCCCCTATCCCTGCGGGGATGACAATCGTTGTTCCGCAAGGGTCATGTACCTGCTTTTTCGTCATGCAAAATGACTGAAGCGGCATATACAAATCAGGGTTATCATAAAGCTCGTTAGTGACATCGTCAAGACACATCGAGTACTCTAAATCATCGTTTATTAATAGTTCTTCGGCAAGTTGCCAATTACAACTATTTTCCGATGATTCATCATCGTCAAGATTGATTACAACGGGTACAATGTCATTTAAAACAAAACCGCCGTCATAATCAAACCCTGGTTCGGTATCAGCTTCATCTCCGCTGTCCGTTCCTTGGGCCGATGGTTCAGTATCGGATTCAGCGCCGTATAAAAGGGAATCGGTAAAATAATTCTCCAATCCCTTAAACGGTTGCTTATCCGCGACCACCGTCTTGACTTCATTGTTTATGTCTACATATTTAAGGCACTGATGTAGAGTTGACGGGACTATAAGGTTACCGTGGATCTAAGGTCGACCCAACAGTAAGTTATAGGAAGTTTCCACGTCAATCACATAACAAGTGACTTCCGACTTCAAATCCCCAATCTGGCACTTGATTCGGATCTTCCCCAAGGGCCTAGACCCGCTGGTGTTGAATCTGTAAATCGTCGTGCCAGTGGAAGCTAATTTGCTAGTCGGGATTCCGAGATGATGCATCAATCGGAATGGCATGATGCTAACAGCAGAACCCGGATCAACTTGGATCCGGTTGACAACGCTGGAGCCAATGTGACCAGTGAAGTACAAAGGTCGATCATGCCTCGAATTCTTCGTCTGCATGTCCTCTTTGGTGAAAGAGATGTAGGGAAAATGATGCGCCGTCAGATTGCATTGTTGAGCTGACGACTCTGGTTCTTCAGGAGATGGTTTGATTCGAGTCAAGAAGGCTTCCGAATCACTCAAGGCTTCTTGTAGTACTTTCCTTGTGTCCTTCGAAAGGCGCAACAACTCGTATAGGGTTATCCTAGCCGGGATGTTGGCCAATTGCGCCATGATGTCGAAATGGGGCGGAGAGCTTGTATTTCCCGGTTTGTCCCTTCCAATCGGATGATTGAATCGAGACTGCCTCGGGTTGTGAACTTCTTGACGTAAAGGCTCTTTCCCTTTCTCCTTCTGCTGAACTTTCTCCGCAGCTGCAGGTGTTGGGGGAATTGCTACAATCCCCAGTTCTGCCAGCGTCTTGGAAGGAGGGGTTCTGGTGCCCAACTGTTCGGAAGCATCCGGATACTTGAAGTGATATTCGTTCCCGCTTCGGGTTGCAAAGGTCTCCTGCTCATCTTCAGAAAGCGGGAAGGTCAAAATTCTGTCGTCATCCACCCCTGGTACAGCAGAAGCACCGTAACAGGATTTCCCTTTGCCTTTTGATTTCTTCTTGGAAGAAGTCGCAGTCCATTGTTCATCTGTGATCAAGTCCGGGTGAACCCACAGAATCTCACCGTTCGGCGTCGTGTGTGGCACGAGCCCTTTCCGGCGCTGTTAGTGAGGATCATCGTTCACCGTCTTCACCGCTGCATTAATCACTGGTTCATGTTGAAACCAGCTCGAGGGAACCGACCCGAAGCTGATGGACACTGCATTCGCACCCACCTTCTTCTCCTTGGGCTGATTCATAGTAATAACCCCTACATCGATTAGGGCCTGAATTTTATCTTTAAGAGCATAGCATACCTTGGTAGGATGGTGCATCGCCCTGTGAAATGCGCAGTACTTGGGATCGTTGACTCTCTTGGCATCTTCTTGATCCTGAATCGGAGGCAACTTGATCTTGTTGTTCTCGACGAGGTACTTAAAGATACCGGGAATTTCATCCTCTTTGAATGAGTAGACCTTTGGGAACCTCGGCTCCGCGGCCTTTTGCCTCTGGGGCTGTTGTTGCCACCTCGATTGTTGAGGCGCCCTCTGTTGCTGCTGTTGCGGCTGTTGCGGTTGTTGCGGTTGTGCTTGCACCTCAAATACTTGATTCGCGACCATAGCATTTGCATGCGCCTTCCCCTTACCCTTGGGGGTAAAGTTTGGTTGCGGGGCATTATTTGGTATTTGCCCTCTCTCCGCCTTCTTCCTCTTGAGGAATCGCTCGGCTCGTTCTCCCCGCACCTTCAGATCCTTCCAGGTCTTTGGCGGCGCCATTCCCATGGCTTTGAGGATGTCCAACGTCAAGTTGTTGTGGCAAGTCTCGAGAATAAAATCCTCGCTGACTGGATCCCTGCAATTCATAGCTTTGTTACGGAATCTCTTTACAAAGTTTTCGACGGTCTCACCGTTCTTCTGCTTTTCGTCGAACAGCGTGCCAATCGAAACTTCGGTGTCGTCATCGAAGAAATTTGTCAGGAACTTATCCTCCATGTCATCCCAGCTGCTGATGCTCCCGGGCTTGAGTCGGCGATACCAATTGAAGGCAGCTCTACGAAGAGTGCCGACGAATGACCGCACCATCAGAGGCTCATTTCCGGAAATGATTCCTAAATGAGATTTGAAGTATATTAAGTGTTGGGTAGGGGAACCCTTCCCATCAAACGGCGTAAAGTTAATTAGGTTAAACTTTGCCGGATACGGGATCGATTCCCACTCCCTTGGGTAGGGACAGGGGATGCCGGATCTCTTGACTTCTTGAGCGTTCATCAATGCATTGATTTTGCTCTCCAAGTCTTTCATCTTCCTGTCTTCACTCGTCTCGGTCTTCGAGTGGCTTCGAGGAGAGGTGACGTGGTCCTCTTTCGCATTATCTTCTGCGGGACCACCCCCATTGTCGGTGGTGATAGGAGGGATATTGACATTATCCGCTTCCTGTTCATTCTCCTCTTGATTCAGAGTATTGCGACGACCGGGTTCTCCTTGGTGGACTGTCAGCGCCGCAATTTGTTGGTCGTGCATCTCCCTCATTCGCTGCATGGCCATTTCCATCTCAAATTTGAAGCTATCCTTTTGCTTGGCCAGGGCTTCTTCTAGTATTTTGGATACCTGTTCAGCACTGATCATAAGCGATTCATAATGTTGGCCTGCACTCGAAGCCGTGTCATCGGATGCGACAGCAGAGCAAGAATCCGAATCAGCATCTGATTCCTCTTCTTCTAAAGAGAGCCCCTTTTGTACCCTTTGGTAATTTTTCAGGCCCCTGGTTCCTGGTGGCAACCGCGTCATGCATCGGGATACCTTGGCAAGCTGATCTATGCCGAAGTATTGTGTTGATCCCTCTCTGCCGGTCATGTTAACCGACACTCTTGGATATTCGTCTTCTTGGCGGACGAATTTCTACTTGTGGAAGCGTTTCGGTGTGGAAATTCTTTCGAACACCGAGACTCTCCTTGGGGTTTGAGCACAGCAGCATTCCGACAGCACCGCTTTGATTATGTTGGCGCACGGGCAGCGAGACTTCATGTCCTGCACATATCCCTTTCGGGACTTTTCCATACCCCCAGCTCTGTAGTACAACTCATCAGTTTGGTAGCTGGAGCAACCTACAGAGTGTTGGCATGTGTTTCCCGGGAGAACACCTTCATCATCAGATGAGTGTGCTTTCCTTTGGGGATGGGATGCTTTGTTAGCTTTTTCAAAAGTGGCCCGTTCAAGTTTACGCTTTTGTGAGCGTAGAAACTGAACGGGCTCTTGTGTTTCGACCCGCAACCCAATGCGGTCGGTTATAGGGGCTTTTCCTTTATCATCTTTCTTTGGGGGATTGAAACGACCCCCGGTCTGATTCGAAACTTGGGGACCTTTCAACGGTCCCAGCCGTTCTTTGACAGGTACTCTACCTCGGTTTTCCGGTAAGGGACCGAGGCGACCTTTCAAAGGAACCCTGGGTTTTGAAGGATCCCCTTTTTTACCTGGCTCCGTTGAAGGCGCCGGATCTGGTTTTGAAGGAACTCGGGCAACAACTCCACCTTCTTGTGTTTGAGGTGCTGGTTTTGGCTTTGTCAACCAAACCCACTTGCTTGTAGACGGGCTCTTGACCACCTCTTCTTTCTGCATCCCCTCCGCCTTTTGCAACAGGGCTCGGGCATGCGCAAGCAAGGCGCGACGCTTCTTGATTCGCTCCTCGAGCGTGGAGCGGTTCCTTTTGACGCGGATCCACTCACTTGCTTCTGTTTTGGAGGGGAGGTTGGTTGGCGGGCGTCGTTGCTCTTGTCGCTGCCTTGACTTCAAGTCTTCCGCGTAGCGCACCCCATCCTTTGATTCGGCGGCCTTGGCTAGTTGTTGAGCGAGGCGTTGGCGCCGTCTTTGGAGGGCTCTCTTTGATGGAGCTGGAATAGCATCATCCGTCACCTTTGTAGTGGGGACGTTGCGTGGTACGGGCGTAGTGGTAGCGACGGCGGGATCTTGGATCTTGGAGCTGGAGATCCCGCGAGCCCTTTTGGGAGATGGGTTCTTCCCATGCCTGCTTGGAGAGGTGGATCTGGAGGAGGAGGAAGAGAGGTACTCTTCGAACTTCTGCTGATCGAACTCGTATTCTATCTCTTCATTCACCCGGATCTTGAAGGCCGGTTGCGTCACGACGATCTCGGCGGCGAGATCGTTGGCTCCCACTGTGGTCGCCAGCTTGTTTTCGGGAAAAGTTGCTGTTTTCATTGCTTTGAGATCTGTTACAACTTCAGACGTTATAATAAATATCAAATAAAGATTCGATCTTTTTATAAGATCTACTCGTGCAACGAAACAAAGATTACAACTTTAACGAAAATAAACACGAGATCCCGTTTTGGTGCGGTCTCGCTTGCGTGGGTCTTTAGCCTGTGACAGGGATGTTGATATCCGTGGACCAGCGGTCAATCAGATCCTTCCAGAAGAATCCGGCAGAGTTTCGTCTATCCACGAAGAGATATAGAAACAGAACTTCATCGATCCGCGTGAGATCTAGAAGTTTGGAAGCGTATGTCTCGGCTAAAACGAGACACTAGCTCTTCTTAGTATCACCGCTAATGGGCAACACTAAGGAAAAGAGAAGGGGGTGAATGAAGGCTGAAGAAGAACTCTCACTCCGGCAGGGCTTCGCTGCTCTCTTGAGAACTTCGACTCCTCGCTCCGGCAGGGCTTCGCCGCTCCTCCCTAAAATTTCAGATCTCAAAGGCTAAAGCTCAAGATCAGAAATTTTCTCTCCAAAACCAAGGCCCCTTGAATGAGGACCCAAGGGGTCTATTTATAGGCCAAGAGGAGGCCCTAGGGGCTACCCCAAAAAGGTGTTTCGCCGTGAAAAGTCCTCAAGACACCCCCAAAAAGGTGTTTCGCCATGAGAAACCATCAAGACACCCCCCATAAAGGCGCTTCGGCGTCAAAAATTCGTGAGACACCCCTTGGGGTGTCTCGGCCTAGCCGAGACACCCCTTGGGTGTCTTGGTTTTGCCAATACACCCCTCGGGTGTTTCGACCTCGCCGGGATATCCCTGGGTGCCTCAGTCTGGTCCGAGGTGCAACCGGGTGTTCTGCCGTTGTCCCGCCGTTGACTTCTTGTTGACTTTTCGTCCGAACTCGGATTTGAGTGATTTCAGATGCGTTGGAATTCTGACGAAGAGCTCTATCGATCCCGATGGTTGGATGATCAGCGAGGCGAACGGGACACGACGGGTGTTGGTCCATTTGCAGAGGTTGCGGGATTCTTGGTCAGTCCGTATCCCCGTTATTTCTGATATTCTGTCAGCTCACGTAGTCCGTCGGTTCACTTCAGGCGCTCACCGACGTCGATGGAATTCTTGTGAACCGGGTAGTGATGTTCATCGTCGCTCGTGAGCGGGGACCTATTGGCAATTTTCGATTCCTACATCTACATATTCGAAGTTGTAGCACAAAGTCTAAGGGAGTTCATTCCTTTAGCACAACGTCACATGCGGAACGGACTAAAACAATCCGCATGCTAGTCCGACTCAAACGGTAGTCGGTAAAGGCTAATCAAATCCGTTGAAGGCTGGGGGTTAGCTAAAAACCCTAAAGTCAACGCCTAACACGCATCGCCGGGTAACCTATTCCCGTGACAAATGGTAAAGTCTATGTATTCAACATCATAGCACAAAGTCTAAAGGAGTTCATTCCTTTAGCACAACGTCACATGCGGAACGGATTTAAACAATCCGCATGTAAGCCCGATTCAAACGGTAATCGGTAAGAGCACATCAAATCCGTTAAAGGCTGAGGATTTGCCAAAAATCCTAAGACAACGTCTCATACACGTTGCTGTTTAGTCTTTTCACAGGAGAAAGACGAAGTCTACGTATTCAATATCGTAGCACTAAAAGGGTTAACTCTTTTAGCTTAACGTTACATGCGGAACGGATTTAGACAATCCGCATGCTAGCCCGACTCAAACGGTAGTCGGTAAAGGCTCATCAAATCCGTTGATGGCTAAGAATTTGCCAAAAATTCTATGAATACGAGTCATTGACGCATCAATTTTACAAATTGGTCTCGTGACTCAAGTATCTGCCACGCTCTAATACCTTAAGAGCTTAAACTGTGTATACTCCAGAAGACATACGAGTATAAACTGTGTCGGACATCGAACAATACGTCGCAATGAAGCCTGGACGCCAGACAACACGTCACAAAGAAGCTCAAACGCTGAACAACACGTTGTAAATGAAGATTCAACGCCGTCAATCGATGATCAGTTCTATGTTAAATCAACCAACTCGAGCTAAAAAGTCAAGAAATCAAGAATCGGTTTCAAGTTCAAAGTTCCAACAGACGGTCAGACAATAAATGCAGCACCGGAATCCTTACAGACTTTCAACAAAGCACCGAATAGCCTGAAGGAATTGAAGGAATCCAGAACAGAAGCCATTCCAAAGTCCTGTTACACCAACTATAGGTTGGGACAATCACATCCAAAGTATTCCAGACTCTTCTATAAAAGAACGAGACTGAAATACTTTGGAGGGGGTATCTGTAGGCGTATAAAATTGCCTATAGGTCCCTTCACACAGCTCGACGACGCTGATTCAACAAATGGACCATCGGGCGACATATCCAAGCACGACCGTTAGCCTGCAAACACCGAAGCCAAACGATACGCGACGAAGCGAACTAACGAGGCTACGAAGCTAACGAACCGCACGTGAACAACGGAATGCATCCATTCGCATGCGGAATCAAGTTAACGGAGGATTCAAACTCAAACACCAAGGTGGATTTACTGCCAAATCAGGAACCCGACTTACTGCCAAATCTGGAATCAAGTCAAACGAGTCGTTTCCAGATCAATCAACCACACAACCGAATCACGGACATAACCGGAACCGGAAACAACGGGAAACGACGGAACCCAAACACCCGGGGGGGACTCGGTCGAAACCGAGCCACCCCAAGGTGGCTCGGCCCAAGCCGAGCCACCCCAAGGTGGCTCGATGGCCGAGCCACCCCAGGGTGGCTCGGCATGAGCCGAGCCACCTTGAGGTGGCCGGTTCCCCCTCCCCCCTTGTGTGTGTTAGCCACACGTGCACATGGGCACAGTGAAGAGAGGCTATAAATAGAGGAGGGGGTGTCTCATTTTCAAGGGTTGGATTTTGGAGGAGGCGAAGCCCTGCTGAATTGGAGACTCAGATCTAAAAAAGATCAGAACTTTAAGACTTTGAAGACTTGCTCATCCAGATCTGGTGTTCGGCGATCATCAACGTCAAATAAGGCAGGTGTTCAAGAGAAACCGGATCTCAGATCTCAGATCTACGTAGGTACACTCCGGATCAAAGCTTGGTTCTTTGATCCCGAGATTCGAGCGGTTGTTTCCTTAGTGAAACAATCCCTCCCGGCTATTATTTCCTTGGTGAAATAGTACCCGTTATACTGCGTAGATCCGACCGGATCTAGATCTCGCGGTGGTCCACGGATAAACCCCGGCGCAGGCAAATAACCCACGCAAGCGAGTGACCGTAAAACAGGAGCTCGCGATTCGTTCGACAAACAAGGAAACAAAGTTGTAATTTTTCATTTCTTTTTATTTGATTTTCGTTGTAACCGGATCTTATAAAAAGACCGGATCTTTGTGATCGATAAACTATTACAAGAGTGTACAATGGAATCAGTAATGAAGAAAGCACCAACTTTTCCTGCGAACACGGTGCACAAGGTTAAACTGTTCCTTTCCTTCAACTAGTGCACGAGGCTAAACTGCTCCCTATCCTCCAATCGGTGCACGAGGCTAAACTGCTCATTTCCTCCAACCGGTGCACGAGGCTAAACTGCTCCCTATCCTCCCACCGATGCATGAGGTGAAACTGCCCCTATTCTCCAACCGATACACGAGGCTAAAGTGCTCCTTTCCTCTTATTGGTACACGAGGTTAAACTGCTCCCTACATCCAAACACCTCAAATAGCTAAGGATAGAGGAGAAATCTTAGCATTAAGCCTCTTGACAACTTACCATGCTAAGGACAAGAGCATGGCTAGTCCAACTCAAACAGCAGTTGGTAAAGACAAATCAAATCCGTTGATAGCTGAGGGTTTGCTAAAAATCCTAATTTAATCTCGCCGAGTTCGATTGGAAGGTGCCTCGCTCCATCTGAGCAGTGATCCCTTTACAGGTCTTTTTATCCAAAGTGTTCCAGACCCCATGCGGCCTGATTCAGGTTTGAAAACTTTGGAGGGGGTTCTATAGGCAATAAAAATTGCCTTTATCGCTATCAAAGAAGTTCAGAACAAGACTGATAAAACCTCATCCGAAAGAGAAAAAAGGGAGAAAACGCTGATATCTCTCAAACCGTAAGGAATTTTGTGAAATGGAGCTGGCAAACCCCCTTTGGAGGTTTGGTTGGCTCGGTCTCGTCAAGATAGTCGATTTTCATATATAATTCGTCAAATTCCGATTTACGGTTTGAAAGTTATGGCCTATTCTTCGAAGCATGTTCAGTAGCTCGCCTAAAGGGCGAAGCTCGCCTGTAAAGGCTGAAGCTCGCCTGCAAGGAAGTCTATCTGCAAGGATAGAGCTTACCTAACAGCATTGAAGCTTGCCTGAATGAGATTCGCCTGCACAGCCTCGCCTGCACATTGAACAAAGCTCGCCTGTAAAGGCTGAAGCGCGCCTGCAAAGAAGTCCGTCTGCAAGGATAGAGCTCGCCTAACAGCATTGAAGCTCGCCTGAATGAGATTCGCCTGCACGGCTTCACCTGCACAGCCTCACTTGCATATTGAACCAAGCTCGCCTGAAGGCTTGAAGCTCGCCTGAAGACTATAGCTCACCTGAAGACTGAAACTCGCCTGCTTGACCCAGGCTCGCCTAAAGGCCTAGCCCGCCCGATAGCTCGAAGCTCGCCTGTTTGGCCGACTCGCCAGCTCGAAGGTTCGAGCTCGCTTGAAGGCCAAGCTCGCCTGACAGCCTGCACCTCGCCTGCACGGACTAAGCTCGCCTAACAACTAGAAACCCGCCAGTATTGTCAGCTGTCTACTTGGAGTATGGTAACAGTCACGTCAGTGGTCAAATCCCACGAATCAAGGGAGAAAGCATGGAGCTCCTCACCTAACAAGAATAGGGCGGCTGAAAGGACCCACTAAGTGGTCATATCCCATAGCTAGGAACGCTGACTCCCTCACCCCTACTAGTGGTCAAATCCCACAAATCAATGGGTGACCCATGCCATCCCTGGCCTATTTAAAGCCACTTTCAGCCAACGTGAAAGAGGTTGATTAGCTGCTGCTGGCTTAGTTGGCTAATCTTCCAAAGGTTGAACCTTGGCTCATTTGCTAAAGGCTCCCTCATTTGAAGAGACTCGTCTGAACTCTCAGACTTGAACCTCTTAGGCTCTTTACAAGTTCTTGCATGGTAGATCTCTCCAAGCAGTTAGCCGACAAGCACAAGCCTCCGTTTGGCCTAAGTTGGTCGAACTCACCCAATCAAGCTTCTACTGCGTACTACAGCTCTCATGCAACCTCGATCGAATCGTCCAAGAGAAGCAAACTCGGTGCGAGAACTGAGCGAGGCGTCCTATCGCTACCAAAGACCCCACGTTAAACAAGGAGGGCATTCCCTCCGCTTCTATTGTAATTTTGATTCATTTAGTTTGTAATTAGCTGTTCTTATCAATACAAACAAAATCCCTGTTTCGGGAGATCAAAATTTACGCCTACACAACCTAAGTGGACCAATTCATCTGCACTTTTGGTGAACCTCATCCAAACACCTTCAGTAACGAAATTTTCCCAAACATCTTTGGCAAGATGCGTCCAAAAGTCCTCAATGAGCTTCGCTAAGATAGCAAACCTCATCTAATAGCCGTCTGGGAGCTATCTTTAAGAGATAACCACCCCTCCCCCCCACTATCTCCTATTTTAATTGCTACTTAATCCACAATTAAGGGGGGCTATTAACTCTCTCTTTTAGTCTATAAAATAAGGGGAGATCATTCATTTTTTGGTATCATCGAAGGAGATCTATAGATCTAGACACACACATAGATAAATCTATTATCACACTTATGATTCTATTATGAAGAGTAGCTATGTCACGCCCCACTTCCCAAAAAACCCGTGAATCGGAACGTGAACAAGCTCGTGACGTATTAGATTGAGAAGAAATATACACTACCATTTTTCTTTTCTTTTCTCCTCAATCCAATACGCTAAGCATCTAGAAATAAATATAATGCGAAGTCACAGGTCCCCAATCACAATCAGCAAGAATATAATGAACAACACAGAATCAAATAATACATATCACAAATGAATATTCATCCCAGACATAGTATTCAGGTCAACATGCCCTTATACAAAACTAAACAAAAGAATACTGAAGAGATACAAAAATACATCGATCAAATGGAAATAATAAGTAGTACAAAAGAAAACTGAGGACCAATAACTAAGCTTTAGCTTCTTTTTCTACTCCATCCACTAGGCACTCCTGCTGAGAATCCTCTGGCTCCTGCTGAACCTGTTCTTCTTCTAAGTCTGACGTACACCAGAAAAAACAGGTGTACGTCAGCGTGTATAGCACACGGCAAGACCCCACAAACAAATA
>BQKN01059101.1:18868-36135 GCA_022839385.1 Asparagus kiusianus | reverse complement strand
AAAATTGCCTGTAATGGTCAGCTCTTCAGTCGACCGACTCATCAGTCAACTGATGAAACCCGTCAGTCGACTGATAAAGCCTCTACCGGCTAGTTTTGTGCAGAATCATGATTCTCGGTTTTTGGGGGATTTTGTCTGTTTCTTTGGGGTTTGGCTGTCATCTTCACTTCTTATAAATACCCACCAATCCCGTTAAACTAAGCAAGTTGCTGTAGGTGTGAATTTCTGATCTCCAGAAACAGGGATTTCGTTTGCATTGATAAGAATAGCTTATTACAAACTAATGAATCGAAAATTACAACAGAAGTGGACGGAATGCCCTTCTTGTTTAACGTGGGGACTTTCGGTAGCTATAGGATGCTTCGCTCCGTTCTCACGCTGAGTCTGCTTCCCTTAGACGATTCGACTGAGGTTACTGGTGAGCTTCAGTACGTAGTAGAAGCACGGATCGAGGGAGTTCAAGTCTCCGAGTATGATGGCGATCAGGGCCCGAAACTGGGAGAAGATGCTGCAGTGCAAAGATTATGCAAAGAGCTTGTCGTCAACTCTCTTGAGAGTCAAGAGCCAGTGGTTCAGTTAACTGATTGAATTAATCAATTAGCTATGAGCGAACTGCTGAACGTTGAACCCCTTCTTCGTGGCCGGAAGAAGTCCTTAAATAGAGGATAGACAGCGTGGCCGCTCCTTGAATCATGGGATATGACCATGTTTTGGGTTTGTACCGTGAACGGCTACTTGATGGATTCGGAGTACTGTACTCCTTCCCTTCACGTCGCGAGGAGTAGGATGGCCCCTCCTTGTATGTGGGATAGCGGCTGTCTAGCACTCGAGTGGGTTTAGCCAGCTTGCCGTGCAGGCAGATTTAGCTCTTGACTCGTGCAGGCGAGGCGAGCTTCCTGCAGGCAGATCTGGCGAGTGACTGGTCACTCGTACTGTGAGCGGCTACTTGATGGGTTTGGAGTACTGTTCTCCATCCCTTCACGTCTTACGGGAAGTAGGAAGGCCCATCCCTGTACATAGCGTAGCGGTTGTCAAGTACTCAATTTAAGTCCAGTCAGCTTGCCGTTTGCAAGCGGATTCAACTCTTGACTCATGCATGCGAGGTGAGCTTCAATCGTGAGCACGCAGGCAGATTTGGTGACTGCATGGGTTCGACTGGTTGCTCGTACTACGAGCAGCTACTTGATGGGCTTGGAGTGCTATGCTCCATCCCTTCACTTCGTGGGAAGTGGGAAGGCACATCCCCGTACGTGGCGTAGCGGCTGTCGTGTACGAATTCGACTATCGACTCGTGTGGGCGAGTCGAGTAAGCAGGCAAATTCAGTCATTTAGGTGATCTTGACTCGTGCGGGCGGGCCGGTCATACAGGCGAGTCTGTAGGCAGCAGATGCGAGCGTCTTTGGCGACCGTGTGGTTTGGGCTCGTGCTAGCGAATCCAGCTCAAGGGTGGGTCCTATCCTCAGATTGTGCGGGCGAATTTCATGTAAGCTTGCGGAGGTAATTTTTACCGTCTACAAGACCCCCTTTAAAGTTTTCAGACCTAAACCGGCTTGCGTGTGGTCTGGAACACTTTGAATAAAAAAGTTCCTCTTAGGATTTTTAGCAAACCCTCAGCTATCAGCGGGTTTGATTTGCCTTTACCGATTACCGTTTGAATCGGGCTAGCCATACTATTCCCCTCAGATGATGAGTTGTCGAGTAGCTTCTCTTAGGCTTAATGCTAAGAATTCTGCTCTAACCCTTAGCTGTTCGAGGCGTGGGTTTGAGTGAGGCCATTCCCTTGGCGGTTCAAAACTCTGGACGAGTCGGATCGTTCAGGCGAAATTCATTTTCGCAGGAGGAATTTGAATTTAGGGGGTTGAGTCAGGTTTTTGCAGGTGAAACCCTTCCTACAGGTAGAATTCGATTTGGTAGGAGGTGAACCACGTGTTCGCCGATGAAGCTTCGTGCTTTCCAGCTAAGGTGGCGTGGGCTCGTCAGGTCGCATAGATTGCGATTTTGATAGCATGACGTCAGCTTCGTGCACCTCGCTTGATGATGAATCGTGGCCGTGGTTTTTGAATTCAGCCGTCAGATTCGGTTTGAGTCTTGGGTTTTGACCGGCCCGTTTCCTGTTTCGACGGTTCCTTCGTAACCGTAAAAAGAGAACGAACCACGGAGAGTAATCAAGACCGTCGATTTCGATCGTGGTCACGTCTCTTAGCCGCCATGGTTTCGGTTCTTGAGGGCGATCGTGGCCACGTAAGCATTTCTGCCTTTAAATAAGCTTTGTTCCCCTCCTTTTGAGAGCTACTGTGCTCAAGAATTTTATTTTGTGAAAGTTTTCTAAAGAGAAAGAATTCCCGCTTCATCCCCGCCCCTTAGACATGACGCCAAAATCTAAGAAATGCGTTGCAAAGGGAGGAGGTCCTAGACGCTATTTTGATCACCTCACCGCCGGTACGGTCACCAGCGTGCCTGAGACGCATTTGGGTAAGTTGAAAGATTTGTCTGATGACCTTGCGTTGATTACCGACGTCGGGTCAGGAGGATGAGTATCACTCGTCTTCCCCAGTGGATTCTGTCATTTTTCGGCAGTCTCCCTGATTTGGGATAAAATCAGCCTTCTTTAGGCGGATTTTACATTCACTTGCAGAGGATGATTTCTGCCTTTACAGTCGAAATTGGCCTTTATAGGGCGAGGGAGAATTCGTCTGTAACAGGCGAGTTCGACTTTTGTCTCATAAAGACAAATTCAACCTATACAGACAGATCTCGTCTTTGTCAAGCGAACTTTGCCTTTTTGACAGGCGGATTTACATTTGTCTGGCGACTTTGCCTGTTTTGGCATAATAGGCGGACTTGCCCTCCCCCTAGGGCGGATTCCGTTCTAATTCTTTGGTTCTGGCTTGCAGCGACCTTTTCTAACAAAGCCCTTCCAAAGGGCGTGGCTATTGGTCTCGTCGGATGTACAGGCTATACGGCGCCTTCCCGATTCCCTCTCCTAGATCCGGTGCCCACGTTTGCTGCTGACAAGCCGGACTGACTGGTCAAGAGAGTCACCGATGGACACCATTTGACGTTGCGTGAGTTGACCACTGACGCGGTGCTGACAGACGAGGCTAGGATAGAGCTCAAAAAGCCTCAGTTTTTGTTCGGTAACACTGCGACCGATCCTTCAGTCTTATTGCTCAGGGAGATCAGGTGGCTCTGCATGGTTGACGGGGTCCATTACAACCTATCCAGCATGCCGAGGGGGTTCTCAATTGTTGAGTTGCGGTCCTTGGCAGTCCCAAGGGTGATGAATTAGGATTTGACCCCGACCCAAGACGGGGTGACTTGCGACATCTTCACAGGCTCTACGGCTGGGCACGGGGTAGACAGCTCCTGCAAACATGTGACCGCTCTTTGTCCTGGCCTGCCATTCAATGAGCTGCCTGCCGGGGAAACAACTGCGGTCGCGGAGACCTTCTGTCATCGCTTCTTTCAAGCTGGTGGAGATTTCCTCCAAAGGACTTCAGGGCCCCAGGGTGGATCTACTCTGCGCCGGGTAGCAGCACTTGGTGGTCCAAGATTATTGACTACGTTTTGGCCGAGAATTCTGATCTCATGGATTCGGAGCTGTACGTAGCCATTCGGGCCACTGAAGACCGTCTGAAAATCAATGCTCCCCAGTTCCATAGCATCTTGGAACTATATTGTGCGGATAGCGGCACGTTCTTTACCCCCAATGGAGAACTCAGCATAACCCTCCACGAAATGTATGACGTTTCAGGGTTGCCCTTGGGAAGCTTCCCTTACGAGGAGTACGTCCCAGGTCAAGATGAGATTGACCAACTGTCGACCCGATCCCCCCTAGTGGTTGAGACCCTATGGGAGTTGCTCTGTCATTACCATATATGTCTCAATACCCTGGGGGCAGTAGACCATAAAGGCAAGAAGAAGAGGGCCCCAGGGATCAGCCATAAGAATTGGGCCGACTACTTGTTCCCGGAGAATGACATCAAGGGAAGGCCTACTCTGCCACTAGGCGAGTGTGACCAGGCCGAAGTGGAAAGGAGGACGGCCGAAGGGGGAGCCACCATGACTCTCAAGCACGGCGAGGGAGGATTCAAATTCGGAACGATTTTCCATTCGTTCCACCACCAGGCCAAGTCCCCTATATCTAGAAAGGCCTTGCTCGTGGGGTATCTCATGTTGTGGCTGAAGAGGTGTGTGGTCCCCACTCATTCCTTCGAGGAGCTTTCGGTAGAGGTCATGTATCCCGCAGTTCTCTTAGCCCACGGAAAGCCTTACGCGTTGGTGTCGGCGATGGTGGCCTGTATCCATCGGGGACTTCGCACATTGACGGCCTAATTTTGCCGTGTGTCGATTGTCGACGAAGGGGAGGGGGAAATCATCAGGACCCCTAACCCTAGAGTGGGGCTGCCATATACTTACTTGATGGCGTGGTTTGTCTATCATTGCGAGTGCTTGATGAGCGCTCAGCGACTCTTCAAGGAGATAGGTTCGTTCCGTTCGTCCAGCGCCTGGAGAGATTCTCTTGGAAGTGTAAGGACATCCCCGACGCACGTAAGACGCTCTCCCACTTCTATTATTATAACTTTCGCCGTTTCTTTCCCTACTTCAGTGGAGGAGGATATGGCGAGTCTCTTAGTGACGTATCAACGGTGGACCATCACACCGTTCTTTCTCGTGGCGCCTTTAGATGGTTGGTGAATATTTGACTAGGGTATCATATCCTGCGAACAGGCTCTATGTGCTACCTCGAGCCATACATCCCTTGCAGGTTTGCCCGCCAGTTCGGGTATGACCAGCTGTACATGGGAAACATCAATCCCCACTTATATTTAGAAGGAGGGTTAGTGGATGGTGTTTGGGGATGGTTTTGGACTTATGCCGGTGGTACCCATGCTCGTTTTGAGCTACCCACAAAGGATTGTGATTTGCACCATACGCTCCTATACTGTCGGTGGTATCGGGGCGCTAGCGCTAATCCTGAGGGCTTTCGGTTCCAGAGTTCCTGTCTGATGGAACACGGGCGTCGTCCAAGGGGAGCTCCTCGCTCTTTGAGGCGGAAGGGCCGCCAAACCGCTACAGAGTAGTTTTTAGAAGATCCTACTGAAGACACCGAGGGTTTTGATGCAGGTTTAGACGAATCCGGGGCACCCGAGACTCAAGCTCCTTCCCCTAGTTTTTCGTTGGATCCTCCTACTAAGCAAAGAGAATCCTACGAGTTAGTCTGGGCGGGCGAACGCCTGGAACAAGTTCGAAGAACGATAGCTGGACGGATGGGGATACCCCTCCTATCTCTGAGTAGCTCGCTTCTCTCTAAACGACAATGGGAGACAGCGGCCGAAAGCTCCCTAGTAGAGACGGCCAAGAAGGCCCGTCGTGAAGAGATGGTTGAGGCTGCCAGAGCGATGGAAGGTCAAGATGACGCTGCTCAGGTGATCATTCCCGGAGTGACCGCCTCTGGGACTGGGGCTATCTCGTCCGCTCCCTCTACCGTACCGGGGGTAGTCGTGGCGACCTCAGAGGATGCTCCTCCACAATCTGATGTGAGGCCGCAGGCAGGAGCCTCAATGACTCCTACGACCGTACTAGGAGGTAATCCTTAATACCATACTTTCAGGTGTAATGTTAAGTCCGCACCCCCTGACGTTTGTGTTGACTTTATGTAGGTACGCTTGAGAAGGTGATTTCCATCCCTTCTGATGAGGAGGAGGGAACTGGGGATGAAGAGGAGCTTGGCGGCTCAGGTAAGGGTAGGATCTAGTGTCGCTAACCCAAACACACTGAACTGTCAATAGGGCTCCCCTCGAGGGGCATTTACTAACCCTCTTCTTGTATTCGCAGTTGATCTATCCAATGAAGCTGTTGGTAAAGAGGACCCTCCCTCTTGGGCGGGCCATTTGGCCGGAGAGATGGGTGAATCAGAGGCGGACGATGACGTCTCGATTCATGAGGCGATATCGAGCGAGGAGGAGGCATTGGTTCACGAAGAGGCGCCAGACCAACAAGGGGAGATCCCTATTCCCAAAGAAACGTTGGCCGAAGGTGGAGCGCCGGCGCAGGGGTCTCCGATCCGAGGGGAGACACCCGATCGACTGGTGACTGCTTCTACATCCCTGGTGACTGTCGGCGTTGCAGCCGAAATTCCAGTGACATCGGCTGGCGCTTTGATTTTGACGGCCTCTGCCACCACTTCCACCGTCATGACTACTGGCCCCTTGATCGAGGCTTTGGCTATGACGTCTACGGCAGATGAGGCTACCCTCTCTCCTTTGGAGCGCTCGCGCAAAAGAAAGGTGGCTCGAACCCCTTGGCTAACATCCAAGACACTCTCGCGGACTGTATCAAGCTCGCATTGGAAGAGAGCTACCCCTTCGAGGAGTTCAAGGATGACCTCGATTATGATATGGTTTTCCTGATCAAGAAGATTGGTGCTACCGCGGCTAAACCGTATTTTCAGCGTTTGGAAAAGGTAGAATGGGCTATCCGATAGTTGCTAATCCTTCGTGTGAAGAGTTCTGAGATCGTTCATCTCGCGTCCGACGAGGTTCAAGCAGCATTGGAGGAGCGCGACCGCAGACTGAACGAGACCATGTCTTTGGAGGCAAGGTTATCAGAAGAGTTAGAGCGTGTCAAGGCCGAGAACGAACGAGTGAGCCACGAGTAACAAAAGGCTGACTCCCGCCTCTCACGCTTATCCTTGGAGATAGCAAAGACTTGGCAAGTCATTTGCTAATGCGCAGGCTTCGATAGCTGCTCAGGAGAAGGCTCGTGAACAGCTGGTAAGGGAGTTAGAGGAAATCGGGTCTCGACGGCAACTGGTCGCTGGTTCTGTCGAGGAGAAAGACCGAGCCCTAAAGGAGGCCAAACACACCGTCCAAGACTTGGTTTCGCGCACTGAGGAAGATCTTCATCGAGAGATCCTGAGGCGGCTCGAGCTTCACCACGCTGGGGAGATTCGTGAGGCGGAGTCGCGGTTAAGAGCTTTGTAATTTGCTTTTGATTCCCTCGTTGCATCAGAATTTCCTTTAATGAATGAAATTATCCCTTTGTTTCTAGTCATTACTTCTTTTGTGTGCGCTCCACTTTTTTGTCGTTTTTTGTCATTGTTCGACATGGATTCGCACCAGTCAGAGTTTGGCTGCAGGGGAACCTAGCTGTAGGAGAATTTTAGCTGCAGGCTTGTTTTATCTGCAGGAAAATTTTGTCTGCAGGCAAAATTGAGGCTGACTCGAATTCTGGAGTGGTATGCGAGTCCTAAATGGCTCGAATGTCAGATGAGCTCGGGCGTTACGTGTTTAAACGACGAATTCGACCCGCGGGTGGGCTCCGCTTTAAGTGGGCCACGTGTCAATTTAAGCGTGAATATGCTCGTTAATTAAGATGATGTGGCCGCGTCGCTTTACATTAAATATGGCGTAGTGGGCCTCTTCGTTCTCCATGCCCGATCTAGGTCGTTGGTTGAAGATCATGTCTAGAAACTACCAGATCCTGGCCGTTCGTGTGAGATCCCAAGTTTTTCGACTTCACTCTCGACTGTTTGGCCCTGAACGGTCCGATCAAGCGGTGAACAACCGTCTGGGCTATGAGTATTTAATGCCCCCCCTTCCTTGTCTAGGGAGGTCACAGTTTTCTTATCATCTTCTCCAGAGAAAATCCAAGCTTCCTCTCGTTGCAATCGGGATGGCGCCGAAGGTGAAGAGAGTTGCTTCAAAGAAGAGGAAGGAGACGTCCTCTTCGGGTGCCGTCGAGGCCGCTGTCGCTGAAGGTACCTTTTTTGTTCCGATTTTCATGTAGTTCGGTCGAGCAGGTACTTATCGCCTAATTCTTTCCTGTGTCGTTATCGTGTTACACAACTCAAGAAGAGGTGCCGACTACCGAAGAGCGTGCGACTGAGCCCATTTTGATTTTTGACGACGAGTCTGAGGGTACTACAACTTCCTCCGCCTCCGACTCTATTCCTCAGCCTGGCGCCGAACCTTGTCTCGAGGTCCCACCCATCGTGACGCTTACTCCGGGTCAGGAGCCTGTTTCCTCAGATTCCTTGCCTATACAGGCTCGTGTTGAGGAATTTGAGAACGCTGTGAAGCAGGTAGTTTCCCTTGTCAGTCTTGGTATGGGGACCTATAATAGCTTCAAACAATCCTTCCTGGATCGTGTGGCCGATCTCCGGCGATTGGGCGAATGTCGGATTGCTACACGTTGTGTGCATAGACTCCTTTTTCTGGAGTCACGCCTAACACGTCTGGAGATCCTGCTACGAGAAGGTCCGGAAGTCGATGTGGAGTCCCTCTTGTCTCACGCTAGATGTCGGGAGGCCTGGGATCAGGAAGTCCGCTCCAGGGAAATAGCAGACTTGGAATCTTATGTTGCCTTCTGGGTGGGTCAGCAGCGCTCACTGGAAGAGCGGATAGGTGATGCCACTTCCACTGTATCCCACCTGAGGGCCAAGCTGGGGGAGGTGGAGGCGACTCTGAGGGGACTTCAATCCGAGAGTGTAAAGGTCAGCAAGACCGTCAAGGAGGAAACTCGAAGCCTTCACACATTGCGCCAGGAGGACGCTGCTGCCAGGTCAAGCTTTGAAGATTGGGCGCGAAAAGATGCCGAAGACAAAGCCCGGGAGGACCACGTGAGAAGGGTGGCCACGGTCAAAGCAGAGCTTAATTCCTTTAGTTTGTTGGACTAGGATTCCAGGTCTAAAAACGGTTAAGACATTTTG
This sequence comes from Asparagus kiusianus, assembly GCA_022839385.1. Taxonomy (NCBI): domain Eukaryota; kingdom Viridiplantae; phylum Streptophyta; class Magnoliopsida; order Asparagales; family Asparagaceae; genus Asparagus; species Asparagus kiusianus. The sequence continues at coordinate 27,422 of BQKN01059101.1, read as the reverse complement.
CTTGTTTTGCTTTTGACACTATGTCATGACTCGTTTGATTGTGAAATCATAACTTTATTCAAATGTACTATCTTAAGACTGGCTGAATGTTATACTCTTTTGGTTTCCTAAATGCGTTTGTGCACATACTCCTTTCAGTCGCTATCGCTTTTGTCTTTCGACTTTCGTCTTTCTTTGTGAAGCCATTGCAGGTGGGTCTCCAACTATAGGCAAATTCATACTATAGTCGGATTCTAGACGCAGACAAGTTCAGACCGCTGGTGGCTTCTAACTACAGGCGAACTTAAGCCGCAGGCGAATGGGCGAATTCTGATCATGGCTAAATCAAGCCGAAGGTGAAATTAATGCTGATTTGGAGAGGTAACCACGTGTCCACTCGCGGTCTAGAGTGCCCACTAGCTGGACTGACATTGGCACGTTCTGACCCAGTTAGAGGAGTTGGAGGATGCTGTGAAATGAGTGATCTCGTTCGTTGATTAGGGTCGTGGTACTTTCGCGGAGCTGAAGCAGTCCCTCTCAGATCGTGTGGCGCGCCTCCACTGTTCAGGTGACTTCATGCTCAGAGTGTGTTGCTCAATGAGGCTCATCGATCTGGAATTTCTCCTGACGGAATTGGAGGACTTGCGACATGCGGATTTGGAATCCGAAATGAAGCTATTCTTGGTTCCCGCCCGCCGTCACGCCGTGTGGCAACAAGAATGTCGAAGGCGAGACTTAGAAGACAAAGAGTCCCTTATTGCTCATCCGGACCTTCGGCACCACCTGCTGTAATCTGACATAGAGTCTGTCACTTCTTCGATCATTTTAGGCTCCGTTCCGTATGCAGAGGGGGAATCGATCTTGTCGGGCCTGCGCATTCAGAGCGAGAAGATGGAGGGCGACCTCGCGAGAGAGAGGCGTAATCTTCCACTGTTGCTTTAGGAGGATGTTGTTGCTAACGCTTCTTTCGAGGCGCGTATCCGACAGGAGGCAGAGGACAAAGCTCGTGCCATGCATGCGGAGAAGATAGCTGCTGTCAGAGTCAGACTTGCATCCTTCAAGCTCCTAGAATAAACCCGTAGGATAGGAGTAGACTCAAGACATTCTGTTTCGGTTTTGTTTCTTGAATGTAATGTTATAACTCTCTTGGTTATAAAGCCATAACTTTGTTCAAATGTACCGTCTAGAAGCATCTAATGAAGTTTGCATTTTCTCGTTGTGTACATACTCCTCTCATATTTCGTTGTGCCTCTATTCGGCGTCTTGTTCATGCGATGGGCAGATTTAGTTGCAGGCGATTCTGAGCCATAGGCAAAACTCAAGTGAGGGAGAGTTTATGCTGCAAGCGAAACTCAAGCACCGATGGGTTGGGTCTGCAAACGAAACTCGAGTGATGGTGAGTTTAGGTTGTAAGTGAAACTTAGGCACAGGCGAGTTTGGGCTACAAGCGAAACTCAAGTGCAGGCGAAACTCAAGCACGGGTGAGTTTGTGCTACAAGCAAAATTCAAGTGAGGCGAATTTTGCACTATAGGTGAAACTCCAGCATGGGCGAGTTTGTGCTAAAAGCAGAATTCAAGCAAGGCAAATTTTGCACTGCAAGCGAACCTCAATCATGGGAGAGTTTATGCCACACGTCTGCCGGTGGACCCAAGTGCTTGCCAGCTAAGATTACGTGGGTGTGTTAGTGCTCATTAATTACAAAGCGACGGGACGCTTCGCCTTCCGCGCTCAATCCGAACGGTCGGTTCAGAGTCCCAATGGTGACGCTTTTATGGGCGTCGAGCTCAAAGCATTGTGGGACATCTGAGCCGTATTGTATGGGATAGCAAATCTCAGTCGTTGACTTTTGGCTATATGATGCACTCGCCATACCCTGGGCTGAGCTCTCGTACTTACGAAATTTTGCCTTAAAAGAAACAAAACTCCAAAATCTCCTCTACTCGATTGCCTCCGAGAGCGTTGGCTCTTCCTCCCCCGTTGTCGGCGCCGGTGCGACGTCGTATCCGGCCACCGACCCGATTCAAGGGTCTCCTGCTCCGGCTTCCACTCCTAGCTCGGCGCTTGCTATCCTTCAACGATTGGAGGACGCCCTCCGTAGGACCATCGTCATCGTTAGCGAGGGTGCTGGGCGGTACTACGACATGCTCCCCTTCGTGGAGGAGAGCTTAGATGAGATCCGCCACGTAGGCGGTGCTCAACTTGCCCGGCAGTGTGAGCGAGAGCTCCACTATTTGGAGGAATTGATGTACCGCTTGGAGGAGCTGGTGCAAGCCGATCCCGAACCGGTGCCTCTCGCCATGAGCGCTCTGCTTGAACGCGAGGACCTAGCGAAGACGCCGGATCCCTCGAAGATGGACGCCTATTTGGATGTTGCCTTCTTCGAAGACGCCGGATCCCTCGAAGGCGAGGCGAGGCTAAGGCGGCTAGCGCATAAGAAGACGCAGGCTTGCCAAGCTATCGAGGCGGAAAAGAGGGCACTCCAGCTCCTTCGCCAGGAAGAAAAGAATAGCAAGGCTGCTCTCGCCCAGCTTCAGCAGGGGCAGTACGCGAAGGCCAGGGCCAGACAGGCGGCAGAGCTTGCGGTCGTCAAGGCGAAAATCACCAGTTTTAGTCTTTTGAAGTTGTTGTAGTTCATCCTTATCTTTTGTTTAAACACTCTTTTGATGTTTTTTTGATGTTTAAAAAACTCTATGCATGTAATTTTGGCCCGTAATGGCCTTTTATGCTTTTGTTTATTTATTGCTTTCATGTACAATCTTTTTCTTTATTTTCTGCGTTTGATCTGTGCTTCGGACTGTTGGTTTAGCCCTTGATAGCTATTATGTTAGACTTGCCTGCGCTGTTTGGCGCCTGAGTCGAGCCATTTACACCATCTCTCGCAGTGTGGCGAGCCTTTGACGAGTCTGTCTTGGACTTAGTCGTTAGGATCTCCTTTTGCTTTTGGTTGTTCGCAGCATGGGGTCGGGTTAACTCCGACTTTCACGTTGCAGCTCAAGTAGAACCGAGAGGGTAACACTTAGATTGAAACAAGGAGCAGTTGCTCCAGCTGAAGACCCTAACTATGACTTGCCGTTCGGCGAGTTGCTATCTGGGGGAACAGTTGGACATGTCGCCTGTCGAGCCGCCCTTGATAATTATCGCCGTCTGCGAGGACGATGCATATGATAATCGAATCGTTCAGGGATGTAGGAATGTGACGATCGATTGTTGTAGGAGCCATCGGTTATTCTAATAAGAGTTTAGGATATCCGGAATAGGTCAGGTAGTTCAGGGACGTAGGAGTGTGACTATTGACCGAAGTAATAACACGTCGCATGGTAGGTTACTACTTAGGCTGTGCTACTTGTGGGAATAACGGCGCCAGTCATTAGAGGTGATCATTAACATGATGGAGTTTTGTTGTGATTGGAGCAACTATGAGGACTTATCATCCCATTGGAAGGGATTGATAAGTTGATTTTGTTAGAGGTGATAGTTAACATAACAGAATTGTACGTCACGATGTGAACGAATTTGAGAACCTACCCTTCTATTAAAGAGGATTGATAGGTTGATTTCGTCAGAGGTGTAGTGTTAACATGACAGTGGGAGTTTGTTGCCATTCGAGCAACTCTGTGGACTTACCACCCTATTGAGGAGGATTGGTAAGTTGATTTTGGCAGAGGTGATAATTAACATGACAGGATCGTCTTGGTCTCGACTGTAAGAAGGTTGGACCAAATGGCAACCTAGGTCATGCTTATGAACGCCATTAGTAGCGTCTCATATAGGGTTCCCTGTCAGAGTATATAAAGTAGGAACAGTTTAGCCTCGTGTACTAGTTGGAGGGGGTGAGGACTAGTTTAGACTCATGCGCTCATGGGAGTTTGAAGGAGAACTAAGGGTAATACTTCTTCAAGTATTTGTCATTGATGGGCATCATGATCTTGTCGCCATTCGGTTTGACGAGGCGATAGGCTCCATTCGAGTAGACCGTTTCTACCACGAATGGTCCTTCCCATTTGGACTGAAATTTGCCCTTCTTCTTGGAAGTGAGAATCATTGGTCGTCGAGCGGCTAGTACCAATTCTCCTTCCTCGAAGGATCAACGCTTGACCTTCTTATCGAAAGCCTTGGCCATTCGGGCTTGATAGAACTCAATGTGTTGTTGAGCTTCCAGTCGTTTCTCGTCCAATGCTTCAAGCTCTGTGAGGCACCGATGATGATTATCCTCTGTCGTCATTCCTGCGACCAAGGCAACGCGGAGGGATGGAATTTGAATCTCTAGAGGTAACACAGCCTCGTAGCCGTATACCAACGAGTAAGGCGTGTTGCCCGTCGGTGTGCGAGCCATTGTACGATACACCCATAAGCTCTCACCCAGCTTTTCGTTCCAATCGCGCTTGCTATTGGAAGTTAGCTTTGTTAAGAACTTAATGATTGTTTTGTTGAAGGACTCGGCCAAGCCATTCGCCGAGGGGTTATAGGCTGTGGAGGAAAGGTTCTGTATCCGGAATTTATCACAAAACCGGGTGAACGCATGGCTCACGAATTGTGTGCCGTTGTCATGAATGATATGTTGAGGTACGCTATATCGGTATATGACATGATGTTTGATGAACTTAATCACGTTATTGGTCTTGACTTCTCTTAAGGGGACGGCCCATTTGGAGAAGTAGTCGGTAATCACAAGGATGAAGCGGTGGCCTCTTGCCGACGGCAGGGATATTGGTCCGACTATGTCCATCCCCCATGCTTCGAAAGGCCATGACGCCTTTGTCGGGTGTAGGTCCTCGGGAGGTGGATGCATGTAGTTGGCGTGGATTTAGCACGTGTGGCAGTGCTTTGCGTAAGCAACCGCGTTGCTAACCATCCCATGACAAAAGTAGCCCATCCTTTGTAGACGATCCCAAAGTTTGGGTCCAGGCTAGTACGCTCCACAAGTGCCTTCATGGGCTTCGCGCAAAGCTTCTTGTGCTTCTGCCTTTGAAAGACATCGAAGTAGTAAGCCGTCATACGACCTTCGATACAACATCTTGGTGGTCGAATCGTAGTAGAACCTCGAGGCACGTCGTCCGACGGACTCTTGCTCCCTAGCATCTTCGGGCAACATGCCGTACAGGACATAGTCGATGATCGGGAGATGCTAGTCTTTTAGATCGGGCTGATCTGAAACTTGATGGGTGGCGTTCGCCTCCGGAACATCCTTTAGTCGAAAGAGCCTCCGGCTTGCCATGGTGACCCATTGAGTCGTCTTTAGTGCCTGGGCTAAGTTAGCCGCCAAGGATGCGAGGGTGTCTGCATGCGTGTTCTTGGAACGGAGTACATGCTTGATGTGGAAACCCTCGAATGTCTTCGCCAGCTTGGTAGCTGCTTTGTAAAGCGGGATTAGATCGTTGTTCATTACTTCGTACTCCCCCGTCATCTGTTTGACAATTAGCTAAGAGTCACCGTAGGCTTCGAGATGTATTATCTCTAACTCTCTTGCTAACTCGAGTCTAATGAGTAGCGCGTTGTATTCAGCTACGTTGTTGGTGCATGGCTCTGTTAGAGAGAAGGCTCGAGGTAATACGTGGTTATGTGGGGAAGTGAGGACCACCCCCACTCTTGTAACGATGGATCCGCTTGTGCCGACACGAGACGCGCCGTCAAAGAACATCTGCAAACCTCTAGCGAAGAAGTTGAGTTGACCTTAGGGGGTTCATTTGGCAAATCTTCAAATAGGTCGGATAACCCTAACTGTCAGAAGGTTTGATTACCGAACTAAAGATGAATTTCTCATTTATCAAGAATGAATTGTGGTTTTGGTCCTAACTGTAGGAAGGTTTGACCAAACGGGAGCTTGAGATGACCCTAACTATAGGAAGGTTTGATCACTCGATTTGAAAGCGGACCTCTCGTTCATTGGAGGAATCGAGAGGGGATTTTGGTTGTGGTCCTAACTGTAGGAAGGTTTGACCAAGTGGGGGGTTTAAAACGATCCTAACTATAATAAGGTTTGATCGCTCGATTTGTGGGCCTCTCGTTCATTGAAAGAATCGAGAGGGGATTTTGGTTTTGGTCCTAACTGTAGGAAGGTTTGACCAAGTGGAAAGTGAGAGTGAGAGTACAAATCACTGTAGGAATGTTGATTCGTACAAATCACTCAAAGGGGGTTCCTGATGTTAAGTGATAAAGACTTAACAAAAAGGGGGTATTGACAATTCGTCAATGATTGATAGATCAGAATTCTAAGCATTATATCCGGACTCTAACAATGAAAATGTTGAGTGCACGAACATAGCGGAAGTTTGAATGGATTAAACAGGAAAGAATTTTGGTGGTCCCGCCGTCAATTAGTTTGATCGGTGGGGGATTCTGTGGCGGAGACTATGAGTCTTCAAACACCAATGAGAGTTTTGTGAGGGAAAATTGATCCAATGAAGTGATCGGATTTCATCTCAGCAAAAGAGTGTTCGGAAATTAGGAGTTTAATGTTTATCACTTTATTCATCATGATCGGGTTATCCCTAAGAATATTACATTTAATATTCTTCCGGGAACTTCCCGTTACATGAATTATCCACCCCCAGCTTTCTTTGCAAAACTGGGTGTATCATTGTATCAGCTGCACGATCGGGTTATCCTTAAGAATACCACGCATGGCACTCTCCAGGAACTTTCCGTGGAAGAAAGGAAATAGTTTAGACTCATACACCTATTGGAGTATCAGGGAACAGTTTAACCTCTTGACGAAGGTGTCGACTAACTCCCCATCTTTCTATTTCTCGTCGAGCAACGTTCCGATGGATATCTCAGTGTCGTCATCGAAGAATTTAGCGAGGAATTTTGTCTCTATGTCGTCCCAGCTATTTACGCTTCCTGGCTTGAGGCGGCGATACCAATCGAAGGTGGCTTTACGAAGAGTACCAACGAAGGACCGTACCATCAGAGGCTCATTACCAGAGATAACACCCAAATGCGATTCGAAATAAATCAAATGCTGAGTGGGGGAACCTTTCCCATCGAACGGCGTGAAGTTGATTAGACTAAACTTCGCCGGATAGGGGATTGATTCCCACTCTCTTGGGTATGGACAAGGAATGCCCATCTTCTTCATCTCTTGAGCGGAAATCAACGTATTGATTTTGCTCTCGAGGTTTTTGATCTTCAAGTTTTCACTTGTATCTTCGTTGGCATTCTTATTACCACCCCCTGCATTGATGGGAGGGTTATTGGCGTTATGAGTTTCATTTGCACCTGTGTCCTCATCTTCCAGATTGTTCTGGTTACGACCACTTGGTTCGCCTTGTTGGTTCCTCAATGCCTGGATTTGTTGGTCATGCATCTCTCTCATAGTCTGCATGGCCATCTGCATTTCGAACTTGAAGCTCTCTTGCTGTTTAGCCATGGCTTCTTCGAGCATCTTGGCCACTTGTTCCGCTCTTATCATCAGCGACTTGCGGGGTTCCCCCTCACTGGATACTGTATTATCTGATGCAACCGCAGAGCAGGCATCCGACTCTTCATCTTCTGAAGGTAATCTTGTCCGAACCCTACCGTAAGTTCCTCGTGCGATGGCTCCAGACTGCAAACGGGTTAGACGCCGGGATGCTTTCAGAATCGACTCGAGATCATCCCGTGCCGATGTCCTTTTGCTGGTCATGTTAGCGGTGACCCTCGGAAATTCTCCATCTTCAATCGTCGTTCTTCTTCGTCGAAAACGCCTAGACCTTGGCTTTGGCATTTTAGTGCTGAGCCTTTCGAAAACCGAAACTCTTTCGGGGACCGTATTGTTGCATCTGCATTCAGACAATACTGGCCGAATGAGTTTGGAACAGGGGCATTGAGTTTCTGTTTTTCGAAGATGTAGGCATCGAAAATTGCCGATAGGTCCCCGCTCACAGCTCAGTGTTAACGAGCGACGATGAACGTCACTACCCGGTTCACAAGAGTTCCATCGACATCGGTGAGCGTCTGAAGTGAACCGATGGACTACGTGAGCCGATAGAATCTCAGAACAACGGGGATACGGACTGACCGGAAACCCCGTGATCACTGCTAACGGACCAACACCCGTCGTATCCCGTTCACCTTACTGATTATCCGACCATTAGGGTCTACAGAGCTCGCCATCAGAATTCCAACGCATCCGAAATCAATCGAATCCGAGGTCGGACAAAAAGTCAACGGCGGATCAACGGCAGAACACCCGGTAGCACCTCGGACCAGACTGAGGCACCCAGGGGTATCCCGGCAAGGTCGAAACACCGAAGGGGTGTCTTGGAAAAACCAAGACACCCCAAGGGTGTCTCGGCCAGGCCGAGACACCCAAGAGGTGTCTCAGCTAGGCCGAGACACCTCAAGGGTGTCTCAAGTTTCTGTTACACCGAAATACTTTTTTGAAGGGTGTCTTGAGGTGGTTACACGGCGTAACGCTTTTTGGGGGTGTCTCCAAGGTTGTTACACGGCGAAACGCTTTTTGGGGGTGTCTCCAAGGTTGTTACACGGCGAAACGCTTTTTGGGGGTGTCTCCAAGGTTGTTACACGGCGAAACGCTTTTACGACGAAATGCTTTTACGGCGAAACGCTTTTTGGGCAGCCCCTAGGCCTCCT
>BQKN01059101.1:0-18858 GCA_022839385.1 Asparagus kiusianus | reverse complement strand
ATCCCCGTCACAGGCCAAAGACCCACGCAAGCAAGCACCGATAAACGAGACTTGCGTTTATTTTCAAGAGAGTTGTAATCTTAATTTCTTTGTTATTCGATTCATTGTAACGACTGAAGTTTTAATGAAATCAGTAATGAATGAAACTTTCTCTGAAAACAAGCTGGCGACCACAGTGGGAGCCAACGATCTCGCCGCCGAGATCGTCGTGACGCAACCGGCCTTCAAGATCCGGGTGAATGAAGAGATCGAATACGAGTTCGATCAGCAGAAGTTCGAAGAGTACCTCTCCTCCTCCTCCTCCAGATCCGCCTCTCCAAGCAGGCACGGGAAGACTCCATCTCCCCGAAGGGCTCGCGGGATCTCCAGCTCCAATATCCAAGATCCCATCGTCGTTGCTACCTACGCACCACGCAACGCCCCTGCGTCGTTCAGCGTGGTCGAGGTCGCAACTCCAGCTCTCCCTCCCGCAACAAAGGTGACGGTTGAAGTTGCTCCAACCATGTCAAAGAGGGCGCGCCAAAGACGACGTAAAAACCTCGCTCGTCAGATGGCCAAGGCTTTGGAGCCGATGGACGGGATCCGTTACAACATGGATCTGAAAGCAGAAGACTCCTTTTTTTGGTTTTATTCGTACCCCCAGCACGATAGTACAGCTCGTTCGTTTGAAGATCGGAGTAACCTATCGTATGTTAGCATGACTTCTCAGGTATAACGTTATCATCATCGGATGACAATGTTTGCTTCTGAGGACGAACTGCCTTCTTTGGGCTTTCAAAAGTTATGCGCCTCGAAACATGCCTTTGTGGGTGTGTGTTCTCAGCGGACTCCTGGACTTCGATGCGCAAATTGGACAGCGGTTTCCACTGTAACTACCTTCCCACGTTTCAAACACCGTTATTTTGATAGTTATCCACGTGATTCTCGCCCACGACGTTTCCCTTGTTCTTTGACAGTTAATGGACACGTGTCGGCGGTTATACAAAACGGTTTCTGATCTTTCGAGAGCTGTCTTGCGTGCGAGATAGTAAACACTGTCTCGTACTGCGAGATAGTAAACACCGTCTCGCACTGCGAGACAGTAAACACTATCTCGCGTGCCGAGACAGTCTACACTGTTCCTTGTGTTCTTTTGATCTTTGGATGATCTCCGCTTTGTTCGCGGGAAAAACTGTAGCCTTCTTCATTGATGATTCCATTGCACACTCAGTAATTATTTCTTGATTACAAAGTTTCGGTCTTTTTATAAGATCCGGTTACAACAAAAAATCAAAGAAAACAAAAAAGATTACAACTTTATTTCCTTATTTGCCGAACAAATCACGAGCTCCTGTTTTGCGGTCGCTCGCTTGCGTGGGTTGTTTGCCTGCGCCGGGGGTTTATCCGTTGACCACCGCGAGATCTAGATCCAGTCGGATCTACACAGTACGACAGGTATTATTTCGCCAAGGAAATAATAGCCGGGGGGGATTAATTCACCAAGGAAATAATCGCCCTAATCTCGGGATCAAAGACCAAGCTTTGATCCGGAGGAAAACTACGTAGATCTGAGATCCGATCCTCTCGAACTCTTGCCTTATTTGGCATTGACGATCGCCGAGCACCGGATCTGGAGGTCCAAGTCTTCAAAATCTTAAAGCTCTAATCTTTTTAAGTTTTGAGATCTGAATTTGGCAGAGCTTCGACTCCAAATTTTCCAACCTCTCAAAATGAACCACCCCCTCTCCTATTTATAGCCAAGCGTCACTGTGCCCGTGTGCACGTGTGGCCAACTCATAGATGGCCGGCCACCTCAAGGTGGCTCGGCTCATGCCAAGCCACCCTGAGGTGGCTCGGTTGCCGAGCCACCCTGGGGTGGCTCGGCATGGGCCGAGCCACCTTGAGGTGGCTCGGTTTCGGCCGAGCCCCTCCGGGTGTTTGGGTTCCGTCGTTCGGTTGTTGTATCCGCTTCGTTCGTGATTCGGTTATGCGGTTGATTGGTCTGGAATCGATTTGTTGACTTGATTCCTGATTTGGCAGTGAATCTACTTCTGAGTTCGAGTCCGAAACTGATCTTGATTCGATCGTGATTCGTCCGAGTCCGCTCTTGTTGGATGACTCGTTGATTCCTCAACCCGTTGGTTTGATTCCGTATGCGAGTGGATTCATTCCGTTGTTTGCGTGCGGTTCGTCAGCTTCGTAGCCTCGTTAGTCTGCTTCGTCGCGTATCGTTTGGCTTCGGTGTCATCGGGCTAATGGTCGTATTTGGATACGTCGCCCGATGGTCTGTTTGTCGATCAGCGTCGTCGAGCTGTGTTAAGGGACCTATAGGCAATTTTATACGCCTACACTCTTGAGCTGTATTTGGATATCTTTTAGCATTTTTTGACGCCTACACCTATGAAAAACCGAGTGAGAATAGCGTCATTCCCCGTAAGGAATCCGGTCTGCGCCATGAAGTAATAAATGTGTTACGAGGGCGAGCCCTTGCCATCAAATTACACCAAGCTAATCGGCTTGAACTTCGCTGGGTATGGGATTGTATCCCATTCGACAGGATAGGGTCGGACCACCCCCAGTTTGTTCATGTTCTGCTGGAGTTTCAAAGCGTTGAGTTGGCTTTGGAACTCGTCGAACCTCTTGTCGCGGGCGCTACCCCTAGTATGCGACATTCCTAGCGATGTTTTGGAAGATTAATCGGATCGTGGATCGATGTTATCCTCCGTTTCAGTCGTCGAACGATGGGGAGGTATCCATTCCTTACTCCCCGTCTGTTGTGGTAGGGTGTGCTGGGCTCTTTTCTTCTTCTTCTTCTTGTTCAGAAGCTACTCCAACATTTCCCTTAAGGAGTCTATGGTCGCCTGTTGTTCTTCAAACCTTTGGGCCCCCACCTGTTCCTGTGTGGGTTCCACCATGTGTAACCTTGTCAGTGCGTCCTGACTCGAGTGCGATGTTTAGGATGTGGCTGCTGCCGAGTAAATCCCGTCTTCACCGTCGGAGGGAGGTGCTAAGGTTGAATAATCAAACCCAATGCTCACCCCTGTGCGACTACGGGTGCGCCGGTATATAACTTCTCGCTCACGTTGGACAAGTGAAGGATTAGGTCCCAGGAAGGAGTCTGAGTCTTAAGAACCATAAAGCACGCCCTTGCCCTTGTCCGTCATGTTGATTGTAGCGGATAGGAGCTCTAAATCGTCAGCGGCGCATCCTTTTTGGTAACGACGCCTTCGATGAGACGATCTCGGTCGAGATAGCCGTCAAGAGAGCCTCTCAGACACCGAAGGTTTCACCGTTCCTTCACATTAACAGTCGGCGAGTACTGTTTGGATAAGCCTTTCGCCATGACACTGAGGATTCACCTCACGTATGGTGTGTTTACGAGTTAAGTGAGCCCGGAGATCTTCCGTGGACTGTTTTCAGGAAAAGTTGCCTTCATCATTGATTTCATTAGAACTTCAGTCGTTACAATAAATCAAATAACAAAGAAATAAAGATTACAACTCTCTTGAAAATAAACACAAGTCCCGTTTATCGGTCCTTGCTTGCGTGGGTCTTTTGCCTGTGACGGGGATGTTGATATCCGTGGACCGCCAGTCGATCAGATTCGTTCCAGGAAAATCTGATAGAGTTTCGTCGATCCGCGTGAGATCTAGAAACTCAAAGCTCCTACCTCGGATAAATCGAGATATTTGCTCTTCTTAGTATCACCGCCAAGGGGCAACACTAAGGGAAGAGAGAAGGGGGAATGAAGAGGAAGTCTCCTTTGCTGTAGAGGGCTTGATCACTCGTCGCTGCAGCAGGGCTTCGCCTATCTCCTCCAAAATTCCAGATCTCCAAAAATAAGGCCCAAGGGTCCTATTTATAGGCAAGAGGAGGCCCTAGGGGGTGCAAAAAGCATTTGGGCGTGTAACAAACTTGAGACGCCCTCCGGGGTGTCTCGGCGTGGCCGAGACACCCCTCGGGTGTTTTGACCTCGCCGGGACACCGCCGGGTGCCTCGGTTCAGTCCGAGACTGTCCGCCGTTGTTCCGCCGTTGACTTTTCATCCAAACTCTGATTTGAGTGATTTCTGATGCGTTGGAATTCTGACGAAGAGCTCTATCGATCCCGATGGTTGGATTATCTGTAGGGAGAACGGGACACAAAGGGCGTTGCTCCTTTGCAGCGGTCGTGGGGTTCCCGGTCAGTCCGTATCCCCGTTATTCTGAAATTCTGTCGGCTCACGTAGCTCGTCGATTCGCTTCAGGTGCTCACCGACATCAATTGAACTCTTGTGAACCGAGCAGTGACGTTCATCGTCGTTCCTTAACACTGAGCTGTTCGTGGGGAACTATCGGTAATTTTTGATGCCTACAGATACCCCCTCCAAAGTGTTCCGGACTCGTTTCTTTTATAGAAGAGACCGGAATACTTTGGATATGATTGGTCCGGCCTTAAGTCGGCATAAAGGACCTGTGGTTAGCTTCAACTCTTGGCTCCTTCGATTTTTGGTTTATCCGATGCTTTGACGAATAACCGAAGTTTTTTCTGGTGCTGCGTTTATCGCCTGGCCGTCGTTGGAATCTCGAGTCTACAGCTGGTGAGTTGAGTTTGGCTCGTGTCATTGGATTGACTTTTGAACTTATTATCCCTGTCACATCGTGTTGACTTGGGGTTTCGGATCACTGTGTGTTGACTTTTCGTCGCAACGCGTAAAACGGCGTTGACCTAGGGTTACGCGTTGACCGGCGTTGACCCTAGGGTTTTGAATCGTCAAACGTTAACTTTTGTCGTAGCGTGTTGACTTTCCTCATAACGCGTTGACTTTCATCGCAATGTGCTGAATGGCATTGACCTGGGGTCACGCGCTGACCAGCGTTTACCCGAGGGTTTGGAATCGCCGTGCGTTGACTTTTGTCGCAACGCGCTGATCGGCGTTGACCCAGGGTTACACATTGACCGGCGTCTACCCTAGGGTTTCGAATCGCCGTGTGTTGATTTTGTCGCAACGCATTGACTTTTGTCACAACGCGCTGAATGGCGTTGACCTAGGGTTACGCGTTGACCAGCGTTTACCCGAGGGTTTGGAATCGCTGTGCGTTGACTTTTGTCGCAACGCGCTGATCGGCGTTGACCCAGGGTTACGCGTTGACCGGCGTCTACCCTAGGGTTTTGAATCGCCGTGCGTTGACTTTTGTCGCGACGCGCTGACCGGCATTGACCTAGGGTTACGCGTTGACCGGCGTTTACCCGAGGGTTTGGAATCGCCGTGCGTTGACTTTGGTCGCAACGCGCTGATCGGCGTTGACCTGGGGTAACGCGTTGACCGGCGTTTACCCGAGGGTTTGGAATCACCGTGGGTTGACTTTTGTCACCACGCGTTGACTGGCGTTTACCCGAGGGTTTCGAATCGCCGTGCGTTGACTTTGGTCACAACGCGCTGATTGGCGTTGACCCGAGGGTTTCGAATCGTCGTGCGTTGACTTTGGTCGCAACGCGCTGATCGGCGTTGACCCGAGGGTTTCGAATCGCCGTGCGTTGACTTTGGTCGCAACGCGCTGATCGGCGTTGACCCGAGGGTTTTGAATCGCCGTGCGTTGACTTTGGTCGCAACGCGCTGATCGGCGTTGACCTGGGGTAACGCATTGACCGGTGTTTACCCGAGGGTTTCGAATTGCCGTGGGTTGACTTTTGTCGCCACGCGTTGACTTTTGTCGCAACGCGCTGAATGGCGTTGACTTGGGGTTACGCGTTGACCGGCGTCTACCCTAGGGTTTCGAATCATCGAAAGTTGACTTGTGGAAATCATCAACATATCCAACAATCGGCGAAGAATCAGCGTTCCCAAAAAAAATCGGGGGATCAGAAAAATGTTCGGGAGGTCAAAACCCAGTCAAAACACCCCCGGGGTGCCTCGGCAAGACCGAGACACCCTTGGGGTGTCTCGGCATTGTCGAGACACCCATGGGGTGTCTCGGCAAAGCCGAGACACCCTTGGGGTGTCTTTGGCTCCGCGGTCCCCCCCTCTTGTCATTTGTCTTTTTCCCTCTTTTGTTTTGTTCCTTCCCCCATTTCAAATTCAAGAGAGATTCCTTCTTCTTCTTCCCTTCTTCTTCCTCCAAGCCTCTACCATTTTTCCTTTCTTCAAGAGCTTTCAACCCATAAGAAAACTCGGATTTTGGTGGGCACCCATTGGCCGAAATTTACCTCCTTCGATTAGGGTTTCTTCCTACATCCCCAAGCTCGAATCTTGCCCCTTGGAATTAGGGTTCTTAAACTTCTTGATTTGGGTAAGTTCCCCTTCACAATCCTCTCATTTTTTGATAAAGATTGCATTTTTACTCTTGTAGTAGATAAGGGGTTATGTATGCATCATACTTTTGGGGGGTTTTATGCAAAAGAGGCAATAAGGCCGAATCTTGGAGGGCTTATTTGCAAAATTCGTGGGGGCTTTTATGCAAAAATGGAACTGAGATTTTGGGGTTTGGATTCATGTCCATTTTATGAAAAATTGTGAGGGGTGCTTTATGCAAGAGGATCAAAGAGTTGTTTGAGGGGTTTATTTGCAAAACAGCCCATAAATGTTTTAGAGGGGCTTATTTGTAAAAGGGAAGCGAATTTAAGGCTGAAATCCAAGGAGTTTGGACCACCAACTCGTGATCAAATTTTTGGCCAAGGCATGCGGAGACTAAACCAAAATTTTGTGGAGGGGTTTTTATGCAAAATTGGCTAAATTCTGCAAAAGAGCTTATTCGCAAAATTTAACCAAAATTGTGGGGTACCGGGGTGCTAGATGATCGAATGTGATGATCATGACCTGGATCACGCGTGTCCTTGACCCGAGTTTGGCCTTGAACACGGGGGGTATTTTGGGTATTTCACCAAAATTCACCGCAAAAAACGACAATTATCGTTTCACGCGCACGAAATTTGTAGGTTTAATTAGACTTCAACTATAAAATCCTATTTATTTATAGGATTTTAGTTCAAGTGCTTAATTTCCCTTTTTCAATATTTCGTGTCTGCATATTGTACCTGATGTACTGCCTTTTATTGCAGGTTCGCGATGTCTCCTCGTCGCTCTCGACCTTCCAGGAGTCGCTCCCATTCGCAGTACAGTGAGGAGGAGGCTACCGCTGTATCTTCTTCAGCGGCCTCTTTCTTAGGGGGTGAGAATTTATATTTTCTGTATCCCCGATTGACCTCTTCGCGGGTCATGAAGGAAGAACCGATACCCCTCTCGCGGGGGTTAAGGTTACGGTCTTGTTTTGCTCATCCAATTCAAGTCTTCGGATATATTGGGGCGATCTCGTGTCGTCTTACACCTTACAGGTCGGTGTGTGTTATCACGGTATCTACGTGATGACGCATACCGTCCTCCCGGTGTAGGACACTCGAAATCGTCTCTCCAATTATCTCGCGAATAATCTTATTTCGCCTTTATGAAATGGATTTTCTGACTCCATCCTTATGCTTTGTTGCAGTCGAGTTCCCCGCACGCAGCCTCTCTCATCATGCCCCTACTGGTTGTAGTAGGGAAGTGTTCTCTTCGGCTTCCGCCAAGCAGATCATTGATCCACTCCCTCAGTTCGACAGAGATCGTTCTGCCGAATCCTGTCGCTTGATACGGGATGGAGGGCGTCATTGTTTGCGCCAACTTATTACAGATGCTCCCCTCACTGCGGATTCTTCCTCCACTCAGGCTTTAAAGAAGCCGGATTTTCTGTTCGGAGATCATACTGAGGATCCGGCTACATTGACTCTTACTGAGGAGCATTGGCTGAATCTTGACGAAGGGGCTCTTCTATATATTCCCTCCATTCCTCGTCAATGTTCTTTCACTCATCTGGAGAGACAGGCTGTGGGGCGACAGATGTCCTGGCATCTCACTGACGAGGCTGAGTGGGTGCAGTGCGGATATACCTCTCATCTCAAGACTCCCGGTTCTACTGGGTATCACCACATTCGTGGACTTCGACCCGGGATCATGGGTCTTGATACCGCACCCCCAGGCAAGCTATCGGTAGCTGCTCTTATCGTGAGGAATCGCCTGGCTCAGCTTGGAAGACGGTTACCTCCACCAGATTACCGATGCTACGGTTGGGCTTCCTCGCTAGCCAAGGGGTGGTGGACCCGCATGACCAGCTACGTCTTGGGGTGATGGGAGAAGGATTTGAAGGATAGCGGGTTGAAGGAGGCCTTGAGGCGTGCCGAAGAGTCCGCTACTCTTATCGCCGAGGACCTGGCTGGATTAGAGCGTTCTCGTGAATGGACACTCGATAAGCTGGGATCGACACAGGAGGGATTGATGAAGCTGCAAAGTGAAGCCGCGGAGGTCTTAAGCAGTTCTGAAGACTCTGTCCGAGCTAGCCTGCAGGCAGCACTTGAGCAGGGCTACATGGACAGGCTCTCTAGTTTAGAGTCCCATGTTCTTAGCCGTCAGTTGCCTTTGGGCTAACGAACTTGTTGTTGTATGCTTTTGGCTTGATCTATTACTAGAGATTCCGCATTTGCTTCTTTCACAGGATTTTTGGCACACCCCCAGCCCTCAATGCTATGACTTTGAATACATAGACTTCACCACTTCTTATAGGGAAAAGGGCACCCCGCACCGCGTATTAGGCGATGACTTATCCCTTCTTAGGCTTCGGGATAAAATTCCCCAGGTTTAGACCCTGGTGTCTTCTTCAATCGGCAAAAGACTAAACCGGCTATACGTGTTAGGTATAGACTTTGGGATTATTGGCAAACCCCCAGCCTTCAACGGGTTTGATGTGCCTTTACCGATTACCGTTTGAATCGGGCTAGCATGCGAATTGTCTAGATCCGTTCCGCATGTAACGTTGTGCTAAGAGAGTGAACTCTCTGAGACTTTGTGTTGTGATGCCGAAGAGTACCCTGCACCGCCCCGTGCACAAAGTGCACGGACTGGAAGTTTGGGGTTGCGTCTTTTCAAAGACAAACTGAGAGAGGAAGAATTTTATATTCTATCTCCCAGTGCTGAAGAGGAAGAATTTTATATTCTATCTCCAGCTGGAAAAGAAACTCGAGGTGGGATCCCCACCCCCAGAATTCGAAAGGACGAAACTAGGGGTGGGATCTCCACTCCGAGAATCAAAAAGTTCAAACGACCCTAACTTTTATAGGATTGGTCATTTGAATCTGAAGAGGAAGAATTTTATATTCTATCTTCAGCAGGAAAGGAAACTTGGGGTGGGATCTCCACCCCCAGGATCCGAAGGATGAAACTAGGAGTGGGATCTCCACTCCGAGAATCGAAAAGGTTCAAACGACCCTAACTTTTATAGGATTGGTCATTTGAATCTGAAGAAGCTCAATTTCTACCCTAACTTTTATAGGTTTGGTGGAAAAAGAAGCAAAGGCAACTTTTCGTTTATCGAAAAGGAATGACTCAGTCTTAGTCTTGGCCATGGTAAGCTTGACTAAGTGAGAGTGGGGAACAACCCTAACTTTTATAGGTTTGGTTGTCCGTATTGAAAGTGGACCTCTCGTTCATGGGAGGAATCGAGAGGGGAATTTGGTTTTGGTCCTAACTGTAGGAAGGTTTGACCAAGTGGGAATTGTGTGAGAATGATCACAACCGTAAGAAGGTTTGATCGCTCGATTTGTGGACCTCTCGTTCATTGGAGGAATCGAGAGGGGAATTTGGCTTTGGTCCTAACTGTAGGAAGGTTTGACCAAGTGGGAATTGTGTGGTGGAGACTATGAGTCGTCAAACACCACTGAAAGTTTTGTGAGGGAAGATTAATCTATCAGATGATTAGATCTCATCTCATGAGAGTTAGAATCTGACAAACAAGAACATTCGGAATTCGAATGTGGATTTCTTGTTCGTCTCTCTTACAGCGACCGGGTTATCCCTAAGAATATCCCAATGCGGTATTCTTCCGGGAACTTCCCGGTACATCAAAATTTTCTGAAGATACTAAGGATAGTATCTTTTCAGGAATTTGCCATTTATTGGCATCATAAGCCGGTCACCATCTTTGGTGACTAGGCGATATGCGCCGTTCGAGTAAACTGTTTCTACTACGAACGGTCCTTCCTATTTGGGTTCAAACTTGCCTTTCTTCTTGGAGTTAAGGATCATAGGACGTCTTTCAGTCAAGACCAAATCCCCTTCCTTAAAACTCCTTTGTCGAACCTTTTTGTCGAAGGCTCGAGAAATTCTAGCTTGGTAAAACTTAATGTGCTGTTGAGCTTCCAGGCGCTTTTCATCGAGCATCTCGAGTTCTTCGAGGCGTTTCTGATGTTGTTCTTCGGTCGTCATCTGGGTTGCAAGAGCGATCCGAAGAGATGGAATTTGGATTTCCAAAGGTAGAACGGCTTCACATCCGTACACCAATGAATATGGGGTTGCGCCGGTCGGTGTACGCACCGTAGTACGAGCCTGGAATAATCAACAATCACATATCACATCTCCTCAGACTCACCCCAACGCTACACAGGAATATCGTTGGTGCGAGCCTGGAATAATCAACAATCATAATATCACATCCGATCACCTAAATCAGGAATTCCCCATCTCAATTCTCTCGCTTTTCTAAGTCAACAAACATAGGTATCTAGGTCCTATACACGACACGCTAGGCCACTAAGAACATGAACTACTAACGGTTATCAACAAAACAAGAAATAATAAATAAATATAACTATTTTATGCAAATCATATTATGAACATAACTATATAGACTAGCGATGAATCAGGTATGCATATGTGACAGAAAGAGTATAAATAAGGGTGTCATCATGTCGGTGTCAATGTACATGAAATGTCGTATTCTACAACTATCAATCACACGGTCATAAAAATAATCTTTTTCCAAAATAACTTTTTCTAAAAACATTTATCATTCTAAATAATTTCCTTCCACAACATAAATTCAAAAATATTATAATTATTCTAAAATAACCTCGTCATAAAAATAAATTCTTTAATCTATTATAATTATCCTGAAAATACTATTTATCACATAATTAAAAGTTATTTAATATTATTCATCACATCCACACAGATAATTTTACCACAAATTAACATAACAGATAATTCATAATTTATAGAAAAATAGTTCTGAGCAAGCGGGATCTTGCCTGCGAGACCACGGGGTCTAATGACGAGGTGACGGGTCGATGCGGACGCGGCACGACGGATCCGAAGGGAGGGGCAGCGGTCGACGGGGGCTGATGGGCTGTCGGGTGCGATGACTGGCCGGAGATGGTGGCCGCGGGTTGCTGGAGGAGCAGCGGCGGCTAGGGCGTTCGTCGCCGAAGAGAGGGGGCGACGAACAGGGGAGGTGGTGCTGCAGGAGGTCACGACGAGGGCTGGTTGGCTGGCGGTGGTAGCTCAGGGCGGCCTAGGGGTGGTTTGGATCTGATATGGGTGGAGGAGCGGGTTAATGGGGTTGAGAGGAGGTGCGGATCTGGGCGTCGAAGGAGCTGCTGGCGGCTGGTAGGGTTCGACGGGGCTAGAGGAGCGGCGGCTGCAGGGGGTCGTGGGGAGCACGGGTTCAGGAAGGGGAGCGGCGGTCGGCGACGTGGTCAGCGACCTCGGAGGCGGAGCGGTTGGGCGCGGTTTCGAAGGCGGAGGGGGCGGTGAACGGCGGGGCGACTGGCGGCGCTGGCGGGGTTCTGCGGGGCGTCGGTCGAAGGCCGGAGCGGGGGTCGAGGGGAGGAGCGGCGGTCTGGTTCAGGACTTGAGGGAGAAGAAGAAGAAGAGGAAGAGAGGGGTTTTCTTTTGGGTGAACTGATGGAGAGAGAGAGGGAATAAAACTTTTAAATGAAAACAAAACAGCTGTGTTTGCGTGTAGTGGGGAGAAATAAGAGGAGAGAGATTGATTGGAGAGAGAAAGAGAGGGGCATGATTTGAGGTTATGCGGGATTTGAGGAATTAAAATCAAGAGAAGAGAGATTTATGGAGGGAATAATGTGAGAGAGAGAAAATTACGGAATTAAAATGGAAAGAGTTTAAAAGTTGATTAGAAATTGATTAGGGAGTGGTTATGGAAAGAATTCAAATGAGAAAAATAAGAGAGGGAACAAATTCGAAAATATCATATAATATTCTGAATTATATTAATAATTAATAATCAACCAAAAATCTTTTTATTAATATTTATATACTACTATACTATGCTCAAGTTTACATCAAATATAACAAGTCATTAATAATATTAGTCACCAAATGATTATATAAAAATCACTAAACCGTAAATTAATATTTAGTAGAATTAAAAATACAAGACTATTTATTTATTTTGAAAATTCAGAAAATTCCAAAAATTAGGAAAAGTATTAATAAAATATATTATATTATTTTAAATACTAAAAAATTTTATTTAAATACGTATCAAAATTCACGGTTGTTACAGATCCCAATGGTTGGATTATCAGTGGGATGATCGGGGCACGGCAGGCGTTGGTCTAATTGCGGTGATCGCGGGGTTTTCGGTCAATCCATATCCCCGTGATTCTGAGATTCTGTCGGCTCACGTAGTTCGTCGGTTCACTTCAGGCGCTCACCGACGTCATTTGAACTCTTGTGAACCGGGTAGTGACGTTCAATCGTCGATCGTTAACACTGAGCTGTGAGTGGGAACCTATCGGCAATTTTCGATGCCTACAGATACCCCCTCCAAAGTGTTTCGGACTCGTTTCTTTTATAGAAGAGACCGGAATACTTTGGATATGATTGGTCTAGCCTTCAGTCGGCCTAAGGGACCTGTGGTTCGCTTCAACTCTTGGCTCCTTCGATTTTCGGTTTATCCGGTGCTTTGTCGAATAACCAAAGTTGTTCCGGCGCTGCGTTTATCGCCTGGCCGTCGTCTGGGTCTCGAGTTTACAGCTGGTGAGTTGAGTTTGGCTCGTGTCATTCAGTTGACTTTTAAACTTACTATCCCTGTCACATCGTGTTGACCTGGAGTTTCGAATCACTGGGGGTTGACTTTTTGTTGCAACGCAACGATTGGCATTGTCCTAAGGTTACGCGTTGACCGGCGTCCACCTTAGGGTCTTGAACCACATGAGTTGACTTTTTGTTGTCACGCGTTGACTTTCATCGTCACGTGTTGACTTTTGACGCAACGCGCTGACCGGCGTTGACCCAGGGTTACGCGTTGATCGGCGTTCGCCCTAGGGTTTCGAACCGCATGGGTTGACTTTTTGTTGTCACGCGTTGACTTTGGTCATCACGTGTTGACTTTTGACGCAACGCGCTATCCGGCGTTGACCTAAGGTTACGCGTTGACCGGCGTCCACCTTAGGGTTTTGGATCCTCATGGATTGACTTTTGTCGTCACGCGTTGACTTTCATCGCCACGTGTTAACTTTTGTCGCAACGCGCTGACCGGCATTGACCCAGGGTTACGCGTTGACCGGCGTTCGCCCTAGGGTTTCGAACCGCATGGGTTGACTTTCGTCGTCACGCGTTGACCTTCGTCGCCACGTGTTGACTTTTGTCGCAACGCGCTGTCCGGCGTTGACCTAAGGTTACGCGTTGACCGGCATCTACCCTAGGGTTTCAAACCGTTAGAAGTTGATGTGTGAAGTTCCCCCATATTTTCAACCATCGGCGAAGAGAATCGACACTTGTGGGACATCGGAGGATTTAAAAACGATTCGGGGGGGTCAAAAGGCCGTCCATGGAGTCAAAACATCGCGCGGGGGGTCAAAACCCGGGCGAAACACCCCGGGGTGCCTCGGCAAGGCCGAGACACCCATGGGGTGTCTCGGCAAAGCCGAGACAAGGGTGTCTCGGTTTTGCCGAGACATCCTAAGGGGTGTTTGGCCCATTTTGTTGGTCCCCCCCCCCCCCGTTTTGTCATTTTCCTTGTTTGTCTCTTGTTTATGGTCCCCCCCTCCTTTAATTCAAATTTTCAAGAGAAAATCCCCTCCTTTCTTGGCCTCAAAACCGAGTTCCCCCCCCCCCCCCTAATTTCGGTTTTCTTCTTCTTCCTCAAGAGCTCTTTCCTTCATTGAAGAACCCATTAACCCCTCAAGAAAGTTCGGATTTTGGTGGATACCCATTGGCCGAAGTTTCCTCCTCTTTCAAGCTAGGGTTTCAAATCCCATTTCCAAGCCCGAAGAAGCTTCTTTGGTTTGGGTAAGTTCCCCTCTCATTTCTTCTCATTTTCTTGTAAAGATTGCATTTTTATGCTTGCAATAGATAGGGGTTGTGTATGCATAATGTTTTGGGGGTGTTTTGTGCAAAAGATGAGAATTTGGAGGGCTTATTTGCAAAATTCGTGGGGTTTTTTATGCAAATTTGGAACTGAAATTTTAGGCTTGGATTTATGTCCATTTGATGAAAAATGATGAGGGGTGCTTTATGCAAGAGGGGATCAAGGAATTGTTTGAGGGGTTTATTTGCAAAACAGCCCCTAAAAGTTTTTAGAGGGGCTTATTTGCAAAAGGGAAGAAATTTTAGGGCTAAAGTCCAAGGGGTTGAGACCACAAACTTGTGATCAAATTTTGGTATAGGCATGTGGCAACCAAACGAAACATTTGTAGAGGGGTTTTTTATGTAAAATTGGCAAAATTCTGCAAAAGGGCTTATTTGCAAAATTTAACCAATAATTATGGGGTACCGGGGTACTAGATGATTGATCGTGATGATCAAAACCCGGATTACGCGTGTCCTTGACCCAAATTTGGCCTTGAACACGGGGGGTATTTTGGGTACTTCACCAAAATTTACCGCGAAAACAATTATTGTCTCGCGGGCACGAAATTTGTAGGTTTAATTAGACTTTAACCATAAAATCCTATTTGTTCATAGGATTTAAGTTCAAGTGCTTAATTTCCCTTTTCAATATTTCATGTCAGCATACTGTACCTGATATACTGCCTTTTATTGCAGGTTCACGATGTCTCCCCGTCGATCTCGACCTTCCAGGAGTCGCTCCTGCTCGCAGCATAGTGAGGAAGAGGCTCCTACGATATCGTCCCCAGCGGCCTCTTTCTTCGGGGGTGAGAATTTGTACTTTCTGTATCCCGGATTGACCTCTCGCGGGTCATGAAGGAAGAACCGATACCCCTCCCGCGGGGGTTAAGGTTTCAGACTTGTTTTGCTTAGCCAATCCAAGTCTTCGGGTGTATTGGGGCGATCTCGTGTTGCCTTACGCCTTATAGGTCGGTGTACATTATCACGTGATTTATGTGGTTGTATACCGTCCTCCCGGTGTAGGGCACTCGAAATCGTCTTCACCAATTATCCCGTGAACAATCTTATTTTGCCTTTATGAGATAGATTTTCTGACCTTTTGCTTTGTGATTTGTTGCAGTCGAGTTTCCCGGTGGTAGCCTTCCTTCTCATGCTAACACCGGTCGTAGCCGTGAGGTCTTCTCTTCGGCTTCTGCTAGGCAGGCGATTGACCCGCTCCCGCAGTTCGACAGGGATCGTTCAGACGAATCCTGTCGCTTGATACGGGATGGAGGGCGTCACTGTTTACGCCAACTCGTCAGCGATGCTCCTTTTACCGCGGATGCTTCGTCCACTCAGGCTTTGAAGAAGCCGGCTTTTCTATTCGGAGATCATATTGAGGATCCCGACGCACTGACTCTCACCGAGGAGCACTGGCTGACTCTTGATGAGGGAGCTCTTCTATACATTCCTTCCGTTCCTCGCCACTGTTCCTTCACTCATCTGGAAGGACAGGCCGTGGAGAGACGGATTTCTTGGCACCTCACTGATGACGCTGAGCGGGTTCAGTGCGGGTATGCTTCTCATGGCAAGACCCCCGGTTCTGGCGGATATCATCATGTTCGTGGCCTTCGACCCGGGATCATGGGTCATGACACCGCACCCCCAGGCGAGGTGTTTGTAGCTGCTCCTACCGTGAGGAACCGCTTGGCTCTCCTCGGGAGAAGGCTGCCTCCACCAGACTACCGGTGCTATGGTTGGGCTTCTTCATTACCCAAAGGATGGTGGCCCCGCATGACCGGTTACGTCTTGGGCCGTTGGGAGAAGGATCTGAAGAATAGTGGTTTGTATGTACCTATACGAGCTACTATGTATGGTCTCCCAGTTAGCTGTCGCCATTTCTTGGCGTTGTTGGAGATGTATGTTCCTGACAGCAACACCTTCTTGACCAGTGACGGAGAGCTGGGATTGGTCCTCCATGAGATGCATCAGGTTTCCGGTCTTCCGATGGGAGATTGCCCCTGTCAGGAGTATTTTCCTTCTAACCAGCAGTTGGGGTGGTTGAAGAAAGATAACCCCGATATGTATGACACTCTCTGGGATCTCACCTGTCATTATCACACCTGCTTGATCCAGACTCCTCCCCCAGCCAAGACGAAGAGGAAGGTTAGCTTGAAACAGTTTGCCACTTATCTGTTCCAGAACTTGGAGGGTGATTCCAGCGTACCCGTTTGTGAGCTAGACGTTTTGACCGTCACCGCTATTAACGAGTTGGTGGAGAAGAGCGGGGCTCAATCCTACACCATTGCCAGCGCTGAGGGAGCTTTCCCTGCAGGGACCAAGTTTCGCTCATTCCTCTGCCGTGCGCAGAAGTCCATCGAGCCTCGGTCTCTGTTGGCAGGCTATCTTGCCCTCTGGTTGAAGAAATGCATTGTTCCTCACCAGTCTTCGGATGCCTTACCTCTTGAGGTGCTTTTCCCCGCGGTTCAGCTAGCTTATGGGAGGGAGCTTTCTCTGCTCCCAGCTATGGTTGCCAGCATCCATTGCGGGCTTAGGAGCATGGTCAGTAGTTTCACTCAGGTGGGTCCTGAGCCCTCTACCGAGCTTATCTGTCCCAAGGTTGAGCTTCCTTACGCATATCTGATGGTGTGGCTCGTTCTTCACCGTCCTGGCCTGATGTCGGCGCCTAGTGCTGTTGATGTTCCCATCCCATACTTGCAGCTGTTGGAGAAGAGCAGATGGCTTGGGAGGAAATTCGAGGACGTTCAGCAGGAACTTCAAGTCCGCAAGGGCTGGGAGTTCTTCAAGTGTTTCCCTCAGTTTTCGGGTCGCTATGGCGACGTGTTGACCGATGAGGAGAAACCCCGGAGTGACCGAACCATTCTCGACATTGGTTGCTTCCGTTGGTTGGTGAACATCCGTGTCGGGTATCTTGTATTCCGGGTGAAGAACCGATGCCATATAGAGCCTTACCTCCACTACCGTTTTGCTCGTCAGTTCGTCTATGACCAACTATATGTTGGGAACCCCAGCCGCGGTTTGAGGGTTGAGGGAGGACTTGTTGATGGTGTACGAGCATGGTTGTGGACTATGGTCGGCTGCACCGGGGCCCGCTTTGCTCTTCCCTCTTATAGGCGTAAGCCGATGATCACTTTCCTCAGCTGCAAGTGGTTCCTCTCTGCCTATGAATTCATAGGTGTGAGGAGCCTTTCAGAGTTAGAGTCCGATCACTCAGTGTAGTCCGCCATGATGGCTGCTCGTAAGGTTGAGGTCGCTCAGAAGCAAAGGAAGAGACGTGGCAAATCCTCTCTCTCCAGTAGAGATGATGCTGGGCCCCTCCCTATGGATGATGAGGTCGAGACTCCTGAGGGGGAGTTTGTGGATATAGACACCGACCAAGAAGAACTCGGTGCAGGTTTGTCATACCCTTTGATTTCCTTTCTCAGCTCCAGCTGGTATCTACGAAATATCTTGTTCATTTAATGGAATGAACGTTATCATTTCAGGTAGAACTACTGGCGATCATGAGCCACTTGCTTCCCGTTCCACGAGCTCAGGGTCTGGAGACCGAGCTGCCACGAGTAGTAAGTCTGTGCATGATCAACCTGTGGGTTCCAGCAGAGCTGGTACTTTGAAGAGGAAGAAGACTGCTCACAAACCATCTGTCGGCCAACGTCCTTGTGGAGCGGACTTAGGCGACATTGCCGATGGCGAGGAAGGTAACATCTTTTGAATACATTTTTGTTGCTTTGGGGTGATTTACCTTTGGGATTCATGATCATGTTTTGTGTCTCAGGGATCTTTGAAGAAGGTGAGCTTCCACCGGATCCGGTATTTCCCGGATCCGACCACATGGATTGTTTCATGCAAGAAATGTGCGACGCTCTTCGTGATGGCTCTCTAGGCATTGACCTGAACATTGATCTTGAGCCGGCGAGCAGCGTTGAGCCCACCATCCCATATTCAGGTACATCTCCATTCGATGATATCCTCTTCAATAATTTTGCGCTTTGCTTTCTCTCTTGTGCATCTTTCCAATATTTTGGTTGTCTTGCAGATGTTGCTAGAGACAAGCTAGCTAAGAATGGAGTCTTTCCGGATGTAGGTTTTGAGGAACGGGGGCATGCTCCTGTACCTAGCTTCTCGAAACCCGATGCTGGATTATTGGCCGACATGTTGGCCGAACAGACTTCGGGAAGACCTATGAGACCACTCTTCGGGAGTGATTCATTCACAGGTATATATCCGATCCCACTTTTCTTTACTTGCCTAAATTTCAATTTTGGCTAATAAAGAAGTGTAACTATAGGACCAGGCGATGTGCCTGATGCTACTACAGCTTCGGGCGTTTTCCCACATCCACCGAGTAGTACGACTGATTTGCCCACGAGGGTTGATACACCCCCCATGACCACTCCTGTCGTTACTTTGGATTCTGTCGGATCTCAACCCGAGGGGACTTCTGCCAGCATAGGTATACCTCGAACTTCCCCTTCGGGTTTTCTGATTACTTTTGATAGTCCCTTAGCTTCCTGTATTACTGCTTGCAGGACCTCGATCCTCTCTTTATGAGCATGTCCACGCTCTTATGGTCGATACCGATCCAGACAGAGACGTTTTTCGTATGGACCTTGGCTTCTTTACGGCCTTTTACAATGGCATGATCGAGAAGCTTCTTCACAGGGGATGCTGTTTCGATCAGTTCAGGCGTTCCTTCTCTCGTCACATGATGATGATGAGGGA